>SSNP01000209.1:319027-349966 GCA_006937955.1 Pachypanchax playfairii
GGATGGATGGATGGATGGATGGATGGATGGATGGATGGATGGATGGATGGTCTCTCGAAAAAGTGAGTATACTCTGAAGATATGATAAAATGTAAGTTAGTCAGTGTACAGATTGTATAACAGTGTAAATTTACTGCCCCTTCCAAATAACTCAACACACAGCTATTAATGTCAAAACCACTGGCAACAAAAGTGAGTACACCCCTTAGTGAAAATATCCACATTGTGCCCAATTAGTCATTCCTCCCTTTCTGGTGCCATGTGATTTGTTAGTGTTACAAGGTCTCAGGTTTTAAAGGGAGAGCAGGTGTGTTAAATTTGGTGTTGTCATTCTCACACAGAGAACAACAACAACATGACACCTCATGGCAAAAAACCCTCTGAGGACAGAATTGGTGCTCTACTTAAAGATGGCCAGTGGCCAAGACTATACAGTGGTTTAACAGGACAGGTTCCACTCAGAACAGGCCTCACTATGGTTGACCAAAAAAGTTAGGTGCACGTGCAACAGTAGCTATGTTTACATGCGCCAAATTTCCCCAATCTGATTAAAATCTTGGTCGATCGGAATTCCCAAATCCCTGTTCACATGGACAATAACTGAAATGATCTGATCATGCCATGAGTACACATGCACCAAGCACTCAATCAGATTAAATGAGTTGAGCATGCGCTCAAGCAAGTTGTCTTTCCGGGGGAAGAAAAAAGTAAACAAACTCCATCCTTTCTGCGCATCTTTTCCACCCCATCGTGTGCTCAAGCTGACTCAAGTTTTCCCCAATATGGACCTTCTGCGGGTGATTACCTTTATGCTTTTTTCACCCCTTCATTCCGAATGGGTGTGTACATGCAAGTCTATCCGAATGACGATTGGACAAAACCACCCCTCTTAATCGGAAGGAAATTTCATTCTGATCAGGCCGTATTTTTGTTCCGATTGGGCGTTTATTCCGATTAAATGTGCCCATGTAAACGTAGCTACTGTCTAGAGGTTTTCTCCTGAAAACAGACCTATGAGTTCTGCAGCCTCTGCAGAGGATGTAGGGGTGGGGGTGGGAGGTCAGTGCTAAAACCACAAGGCACACACTGCATCACATTGTTCTGCATGGCAGTCATCTTAGAAGGAAGCCTCTTCTAAAGATGATGCTCAAAAAAGCCTGGAAACAGTTTGCAGAAAACAAGCAGACAAAGGACATGGATTACTTGAACCATGTTCTGTGACCCGATGAGGCAAAGCTGAACTTATTTTGTTCAGATGGTGTAAAGTCTGTGTGGCAGCAACCAGCTGAGAAGTGTGTCTTGCCTGCAGTCAAGAATGGAGGTGGGAGTCCAAGACGACCACTGCCTTGCCATAAAAAAAGGTGCTGGACTGGCAAAGCATGTCTCTAGACCTAAATACTGTTAACCATCTGTGGGGACGTGCAAGGTGTCTAACATTCACCAGCTCTGTGATGTCGTTATGGAAGACTGGAAGAGGATTTCAGTGGCAAACTGGGAATCTCTAGTGAACTCCATGGCCAAGAGAGTTAAGACAGTGCTGGAAAATAACAGTGGCCACATAAAATATCAACACTTTGGGCACAATGTGGACATTGTTAGGCAGTGCTTAATTTGTAAATCAAAAGTTACACAAATAGCGCTATGAGACCAGAATTCACTGAGGCCAAACTGATACCAGAACGCACACACATACACAACTGTCGGACCAGAACAAGTAAATTGTCAAGCAGGGCTAGAGAAAGTGATGATAAGCCCAGAAGAAGTAAGTTATACTGCCCTTTTGGCATGTTGATGCCGCTGTTATTTATCCCAACTGGCGCCGTTAACGGATCCTAGCAAACAGTTACCGGAACACACCCTTTCAAAATAAGACAGTTCCCGGATCTTGTTCCGGCAGGATCCGGTTCAAATTAAGCCCTGTTGTTAGGTATATGTAGAGAAAGATTAAATTTTATGCATTAGCTTTGACAGCATAGAAGAGAATTTACCGCTACATCAGTAACCCATGATATAAGATATACATAAAAGAAACAAAGATTATTAAACATCATTTGTTTTACTGAAAATCTTTTGTTGAGTTCTTCTTAAAGGTAGCCTCTCACCAAGAGATCCATCCACGAGGGAGTTTCCAAAATATCTCCAAGTGTTTGTGAAGGTTATGCTTATACAACCTCGAACCAATGTAAGATCCTTAAGTAATCCTTTACAAAATCTACAATAATTATCCTACATCACATTTAACATTAATTTTGTCTGAAAGATAAAACCAGTGCGTTGCTAATCAAAAAAAAAAAAAAAAAAAACGTAAAGAAAAGCTGCTCTGCATTCATCACTTTGAAATGTGGCAAGAAACTGCAGGTATGAACATTCACTTTGATTCAACATGAATGCATTGTCAGTGGGCATTTAAATCCATACACGCTGTAATCAAGTGCAAGACAAGCTGTAAAAAAAGCTGCATCCAGGCTCGGTGGTAGCTACCTTGTCATGATTAATTCTATGGGAGTAAAGATTTGAATTTTTTTCTCCTCCCTGTGAGCCTTATGTTCCTGATGGCCTTGCCAAGAAAATCTGCTGCTTAGCTTTAAGCTTTGAATCTGTTATGTTCAGACCCGTTTCACATGGGAAATGGTTTGTTTGGGGAAAACAATAACAGAACCTGCATAGATCAGAGAGCCTGTTCTCTCCCTGCTACACATTCAGGCTGGATAAGAAATGTTCCGTGGGGATCAGCTCACACGGTGCAACATCAGGATGATTCTGGCAGATCATTTCAAGTAAAACATGTAAAGAGAAAGCAACAAATGACCTGACCTCTCAGTTTTTCTGCAAATAGGCAGAATGAAAGGTCAAACCAACAATAGTAGAAATATTTTACCAATACTGACTTATTATAAACCTTAAACCCTGACTAAACCACCAATAAACTGTAGAAAAATCAGTCTCAACCTGAATGTGCAATAAAACTCAGAGCTCTGTTGACTCAGTTGAATTGCTCGCCTGAGGCACTGGTGCCTGGACACATACACATAATTAGGAAAAGGTCACTGTGCCTCTTGTCTCGTCAACAAAATCACTTCAAGATGACAAATTCTAGCCCAGGCATAGCCGAACCTCCCTCAGATACCCTTGCCAATCATGCACCAGCAGGGGTGTCTCGCCTTAGGTGATTTATAATTATCCTATTCACATGCCATGCTAATAGAGTTGAGCACAACAATAAGCCATACATTTGAATAAAGGTGTGTAGATATCCTGTTATGTTAGAGGATAATGAGTCATTTTTAAAGCTAAACTCCACAGCATTTAGCTAGAGCTTTACAAACTAATTTGAGGAAGAAAATAATTTTCATAAAATATTGCACTCTTGTCTATCCTAAGCAGTTCATTGATAATAGTGTCCAATTTCAACTACAATGAAAGACGGAGACTGTTTTCATGAAAAATGTCTTAACATGAATGTTGCTTTCTGTGCAGAAATACACCCTTTTCTGATAAAGTTGCATCAGAGGCATTTTTATGGATGACTCTTCAGAGCAGACTGAGTGTCAAAACAGCACATCATTCCTGTGTCAGCTAATTGTTCCTGCAGCTCCTGAGCAGTTAAATGAAGAACTTGGATAAAATGCAGGCTACATGGAAACCTGGAAGATTTCATAGGGAAAGCCTGGATGGCATCTATTCTAATTTGGATTGGGAAGCTCTAAAATGGAATAAGAATCCCTCCTATTAATCCTTCCATAAAACCTTCCGGCTATGCATCAATCCATTTCTATATAAAAATGGAGTCTAATCAGATTCTTTGTCACTACTGGCTCATTGTAGGTGTCTGTTTTTCTGGAACATTTCCAAACAACAGACATGGTGCCACTAATCTGCCACTGGAGTAAAAAAAAAAAACATAAAAACCCTGATGACCTGGTTAGTCTGATACTTAGCATACAGAACTTTTCTTCTCTAACGCTTCCTGTAATTCAAAACATTGTCTGAATGGTGAATTTTACCAACTGGAAATGTAAAGGAAATTTAAAAAACACACTGTAAAATTGCTCTTTATTATAGTTGTATAGATTTGGAATGGAATATAAATTGGATCAATCCTATTTGTGTTTAATTGAACATAATCAGAATTAGGAGCTGGTGACTGGACCTAAACTGTCCTGACATATGTGATGATAAATAATTACAGCTTAATACTTTCAGCAGTATATCAGTCCCTGCATACATTGCAAAGCCACACAAACAATCGAATAACGTAAAAAACATTCAAATAAATACATGTTCAATTTAAATGTCAGTGATGCACTTTTACAGTACAAATAAAATTACTCATTTGTAAATATGTCATCAATCAGCCCATTACTTTATTATAGAACTAATTATTATCAATAGAAATTTTTGTTACTGCATATTGCAATAATATAATAGAATGCCCATTTCTAACTAAAATGAATTTAAAAGTTGAATCAAATTGGTAAAATTGGATTGTATTTAATTATACTTTAACTAATTTTGTTATTTCTGTTAAATGTTCTAAAATTATCTTTACTGCCGACTGCAGCATAAACTGATTATAATTGTTCCAAATGACATAAAATTTTACACCAAGGCTTTCTTGGTTTTCCAAAATCCTGTAATCTGAATCCAAAACAAAATCATTTTTTTCTAGACCTCTTACATTGTAGGAATCAGTTGGCGGCAGGTGATTATATTAGACAAGCTCAGTGGCTTTGATAAGTGTTACAACGTCGAATAACTCAGACAATTTATCAAGTTCTGCAAATGTCATGAAGTGGCATTTCACGATGATAGCTCCGAACCTGCTTAAAGAAATCTAACAAGTAAATTAAGGCCTAAAGTCAAAGACGTTTATAGACTTTACATCTAGAAGGGTCTCAATGGCTTTCCACACATCAAGTTACTGTTGATTATTTTTAAATAAAATAATCAAAGGTGCATCTACATTTAGAAGAAAAGGTCATTTTAAATGTCTTTGATCTGCGAGGGTGCACAGACATTTGCACCCAACATTACCTGCCACAATCCCACAAAAGAGCTCAAATACAAATGTGAAACTGATCAAATTGTACAAACTCTAATTCCCATCAAATAACCTTCACATCATTTCAAAGGTCCTTTCTCATTGCATGCTCCTCACACTTCCCATCCGGTCAGCTGTATGATGAAGTGGAAATGGCTTTCACATCGCTCCCTGGTGGCCTTACTAAGGAACTATTAATCTATGGCTCTATTGCATTCAGATCCACCTTCCCCAGCCACCACCTGACCTGAAGTAAAGGCCAAGAAAGGACCCAGAGGACGGGACAGGCTTCTATTATGAGCTGCTCCAAGACACCTCTGGGGTTCTAAGCACTTCCTCTGACAGTGACTGATGCCCAATTACCTGTTTAGAGAAGAGTATTGATCACTTTTTGAGAACAGGAAAGACCTGAAAATATTTATTTACACACGTCTATGCTCACAGTATGATGTCAGCATCTAGACAGAGAGTGGAATATACAAAAACTTCAGGTAAAGTTGCCACTAACAGTGTTTTTGACACACGTTTTATTCCCTTTATGCAGTGAAACCTCATGACCACCTGTATGTATTTTCCCCAAAGCGAAGTCTCCACAGATACTCGTTTGAATCGATTACAGAGATCAGCTATAGTTACAGTGAGATATAACCTGACTGATGGTATCTCAAGACTGAACGTGACACCAGTGTCACTGTATATACATAAAAGCAATATCCTTACAGCTGAGCCTGCATGAAAACTCCTTTCCAATTCAAATCCTGCACATTTCTGCTGTTTTAGCAGCCTTGTAAACAGTCACTTTAGATTTTTTCTCAGATGGTTCTGATAATGCGTGAATGAAACTCGGAGTGGTTATCGACCGAAGCAGTTAAGTAGCACTCGTGTCCCACTCATGACTCTCTTTTATGAATTCCCACTAAGCTCGCCATCAAAACTCAACCATCCCAGCTGATCGGTTTACTGATTATTAACACTCACCCAAGCCAAAGCCAACTGACTGCAGTGGAGAAAATGACAGGGCAGTGCCTTTCAGCAGCATCAGGGCTTTTTACCGTGGCTGACCTCCTGGATTCAACTTCTACCTTCAAACGACCTGTGTTTTTCACTGACCCCCCCCCCCCTCCCCACACATATTCTCCCCTCTAGCAGAGAAGAGGGTTGAATGTCAGCTCTCTGCCTTTTACTTTTCCAATTGACAGTAAAAGTTAGAAGGAGACCCGCAGAAGTGAACATCCAATTCAATGCTCACCTCATCTTCTCCCTGGTGGCTTTTGGACCCATTTGGACAAGTCAGTTCACAGCAACAATACAACAACAGCCGAGATTTAGATTACAGGTCAGATTTACACCACCTCGATAGAAAACACACAAAATGTGACTTGTGTTGTGCTGCATTTAAAGAGGGAAGGAGTCTAAGCCCTCTCACATGGAGCTGAATCATAGAAATGGGGGTAATTGAAACAAAAGGGCAGAGTTTGACAGAGATGTAGTGCCTCCTCAGAGCCTCTGCAAAGGCTGCAGAAAATAACACCTAACTCCTCCCCTCTCTCTGCAAGGTTCATCCTCCCCATGTCCTCCATAAAGGCTGCGTCCTTCCTTTTGCTTTTCAAGACGGCCATTTGCAAATGATAAGTGCAGAGACACAGCCTCGTGAAAGATAAGGCAGCTGGGCATTTGTCACCAAACTGAACGTGCTCTCGCGCTGCTTAAAGCCGACCCGTGTTGACGTGCACCGTTTACCTTTTATTTGTTTATTCTGAACTATTATCTTTGCCTTCATTAATCACCACAACTCAAACTCAGGAAAATTACTTTTGCAGAGTTTTGGGCAGGAAAAGAAAAAAAAATGGATTAAAAAAATAATGTACTTCAATTATCTCTGTTCTTTTCTGGAAGCAAATAAAAATTGAATTATTGTTTAATTGAGTCCAGCAAATAAGCAACTCAACTCAGTCAATGTGATACTGTCCATTTCCAAACGTTGTGAGCGGCGTGAAATAATGAGCAGTAGCACACCCGAGGAGCGAAATCATTTCAGATTTTCTGTGGTGTAATTGCTTTCTTCAGCTATATGTTCTGCATTTTGAAATCATGCTAATTTTCTGTTTGAATACCAGCAGTTTGGAAACTAAATAGTCTGAAGTCAAACTCATTTAGTGTTCAAGTCTTACTGTATTGTTTTGTCTTCATTTACTAAAAGGAACAACAACAAAAAACAACTTTGTTTAGATATAAATGGACATTTTCCTGTAAGACCATATAGCTGAACATACATGGTGATCATCTGCTATGTATTGGCTTTGGGGCAAAAACAAAGTGATTTTAAATTCCTGTGACCGGAAGGCAATTTCTCCCCCTCACAATAAATTATGTTAATTTCAGCTTTTCGCTCCTTATCGTATTCTTTAGTGAGTCAATGGGGGGGGGGTGTCTGAGAGAAAAGCAACTCTAGGATGATTCACTGAGTCATTCACAGTAGAATGATGAGAGACGGCTGGCAAAATCTTCTCTCTGATATTACAGTAATAGGAAGGAGAAGCTAACATATTACTGCATTATGCAATAGATTTCTGTATGTTGTCATTTAATGACCAGCCGCTTGCATCATCACAATATGTACACCCCCCACCACCACCAACCCATGGAAACTGCTCTGAGGTGGCGGCTCACACGAGTACGAAGGTGGCTGATATTAAATCCCATGTTCCCTCACTGAACCAGACAACAATTGCTTGGCAACGCTCTCGCTGGGCAGAGATAAAAGCAAACACACACACAAAAAAGAAAGGGTTGATTTTTATTTTCTCTGCATCAATAGTTCAGGTTTGATGATGTTTCAGAAGGAAAGAAGAGACAAAGAAGCAATAAACCAAAGTCTGACAGCAGAAGCAACAGGAATATAAACCCAACACACACAAATGCAAAACACAGTGGGAGAAATACATTAATGCAAATCTTTGTGGAAACACAACGCCACACACACATGAACACATGCACTTTGCATACTAAAAGCATCAAGAGGAGTGTGTACAGACAAGCAAAACAGAACAGTTTTTGTTTGTTTGTTCCTATAAGGCTCAAAGCTGAAACCTCTCTGATTGGTCAGATTTCTCACAACTACAGGAAAAATTTAAAAGTGCTCAGCAAGCTCAAACCCACCCTTTATTACTGACCAAGTTATGTTTCCCTGAAAAGCAAAAAAAAAATAAATCAAGCTAGCTGTGATACAGACGAGCGCCGAGTCAGCAGCTCGTCTACATGCAGAGGGGGAGACTTCACTGATCTCAGCCAAGACCGGCCCAGTTCCTGATGCTGAGTGAATTAGTTTCCAAATTACCTCCAGATCCATTTCTGGAACACATTTTTGTTCAGTAAAAGTAGCCTCTAAGCTGTGATGTCAGCTTCTGAAAGTATTTGTACTGACCGCACAAAAATCAAGAGGAGAGAAGCTCCAGAAGGAGACGCAAGTAGAATTTCAACACTTAACCCCATGTTTTTTCTTTTCTTTTTTTCCATTACTATACCTGGTGTTTTCTGTTTAAGGTCATGAGAAGGTTATGATCCTACACCAGCCAGCACTGAGTGAGCAAACAAAGAAACACTAACTCACCTGAGGGAATTTACAGCCTTAAAACTGACCTATATCTCCAGGTCTTTGGGGTGTAAGAGGAAACCAAAGCATGCAGAGAACACCTAATAAACACAGCAGGAACACGCAACCTACTCAACAAACTGAGGCAGCAGGAAACATCTCTCAGACAGGCAGCAACCCCCCCCCCAAAAAATACCTAAACAATCCAACAGTTACATCAGTGTCAACATGAACAATAAGGAACAAGATGTAAATACAAACACACTGCTGCTGCTTATTTGGCTTCATTTACAAAGTCCCTGGAGGATGCCTGTTTATTTAATCCTAATATCTTCATAATTATACACTAATTACTACAAACAAAAGACCCTCTTAAATAATCATCTTGGTGTCCTGAAGCTGGAGACACAATTACAACAACTTTAACAGGTTCTGCTTTCAATCCAAACCAGAGTTAACCAGTCAGAAAAAAACACAAAGTAAATGATGTGTGGAAATCATGCTCTGTGGATCCCAACAGCTGCTTCCAGCTGTGCATCAGTGTGAGGAGGGTGTTTAGACTCAGAAATTCTGCATCACGGCCAAAAGCAGAAGATGGCTGCATTTAAATCTGACATGTTTGTCCTGAACAGACTCTAAAGCTGAATGTTTTTGGTCAGTGTTGTTAGTAAAATCCCATCTTATTGGACGCACCTCGCGGTCAGTGATTGTTTTTGTTTGGTACATCATGGCTCATTTGCATGCAATCTGGAGTGTCTGGTCGGGACTACATCGTAAAATGGAAGTCGTCAGGGCGAGTAGGTCATCCAGCAAGTCAGTAAAGCAAATTCAGCCTGACCGGGAGAGAAAAACGTGGAGGTGTAAATGGTCCTGTAGTAGCTGCAGCAGCCAGCCAGCAGCAGAGGACGCGGGTAAGATGGATGAATAAATGCTGTGAAAACGCACTGTATCCTCTCACTTTCAACTTTTTAAAGGGATAATTTGTGAAGAAGGCTGTCAGAGAAGCGCAGTGTTACAGAGGAATTATTTTTATCGCTCCTCAGCCCCTCCGTTCAGTCTTATAGCTACTGCAGGTGTAGCACGAACTTGCAGTCACGGCGGCGTGAACAAAAAAAAACGACAATAAACTTCTAAATACAAACATTTATAAGATACACAAAATCCCAACAATAAAAGCTTATGTTCCTCAAAGTTTTGCTATTTAAAAAGCAACATGTTCACGTGTTTAACCTTGTAGGTGTGTGAGTTAATTGACGAGTGAAATTACAGAACAATAACAATGTGCTCTGTCACGCGCCCCGGCTTTTTCGCCACAAAAAAACCCACGTGTCACGTGCGGTGTATATATATATATTTTTTTTTTTTTGCAAAAACAAAAGCCAAACAAGGGTTATAGGTGAATAAACTTACCACCAGTGTAGGCGAAGCCAGCAAACACGAACCAGAACCCGAGAAGAACCGAAGCAGCGCTGAACCTACAGCGGACAAAGCGGCCCGGAGGTAAAAGCATCTTCAGGCTTTTTAATCACTTAAGTTTCACAACGCAGAACACAGGAGATAAAACAGTGGTGCACAGGTCTTTGTCAGGTCCGATGAGAGTCCTCTTGTTGCACTTTTACGCCTTTTTTCCAAGTGTTTTCCTCAGCACGTATCCTCCCGCCGTGCCGTGGCCATCAGTATCCCGCTCGTGCTTCTTCGTTGCTCAGAACAACGCATCACACACAGGTGTGGTGAAGAAACGGCTGCCTACTCTCTCCACAGTAGCGGGTTTTAAAACTGGGATATTTCACTGGATTTCTCCCAGATCAGTTCACGATTCTCCGTGTGTCACTGAACCGAGGAGGGCGACAGTTTCCGCTGGTTTTCCTCACTTTACAGCCTTCGTGCGCAAAGGAAACCTGTTCCAAATGGGAAAATTGCTAAGAATTGGCATCGGAGTACAGAACATCTGCTTGCACAGCAATGCTGGAGTGCTGAGAGTCAGAGAAGAGGTGTGTGTATGTGTGTGCGCTGTAGATAAGTAGAGGTAAAAAACAAGGAACGGATTTTACTCTGGGAACGGAGCACCGTGAGTGATGGAGCTTTGCCCCGGCGACTGCGATCCAGTTTCTACAGGAGACATTTACATGTCATCGATAAGCGTAACTAACCACATGCTGGTTAAGCACGAAAGAATGGAAATTAACTCATCCATATACACTTGCGAGTGTGTTTTTCATATCCATTGCCCTCCATGAAAATGAGGAATATGTCATTCAGCCCTGCATGATTGGAATCACATCGGCGCTTTGCATACAGATTCATACAGAGCGCATCTGCATGTCATTGAGTTTCAGTTACATGTGCTTCTGTTTTTTCTTGCGAGGCTCTCACGAGCCTTCCTGTGACGATTAAACTGAGAAATAGGGGTGAAGATTAAGACATATCAGCAAACCTTTTTTTTCTACACTACTTTCCAGCAGATTATCATTCCACTTTTATTAGAGGTGGTTTGTTTATCCATTTCTCCACTCCCACATTTAGTCTCCTGAATAATAAGTACATTGTGCAGAGCTGGACCAGTGTCTTACTAGCTAATTATGGAGCTCATGTAGATAGATGATTCCTCAGATAGAGCAGCTATTACATCCCACAAACTCATTAAGCCCTTGGTGTCCAGCATCCCCCTTTCTAAAGGTCAAAGTCACAGTGAGAAAGACACTATCAAGCACAGACACTTGCATGCACATGCAGGAAAAGCGCGGCTGTGCAGTTCCCAATCAAAACCTCACAGGCCCAGTGAATGTGAGGGAGTAAAGGGAGGCAGATCCAAGGCGGCCAAATGGAAGAGAATGACTCAGCTTTGGTCACTTGTGAGGTTGCTCGTAATGATCTTTCTCATTCTACTAATCTGTTCTGAGTCCTATCAGGCAGTGCAAGCTGGAGCGTGTCTCTTTTGGTCTCTGCATGCCTCTCTGTATGATCCCCCCCCCATCCAAACTACATGCATTTCAAATGAGGATCAGAAAATATGTATATATAAATCCATAGTCATTTTATTATCCTCTTACAGGGAGGAAATTGGGCTTTGTCTGTTTCGAGGAATTCGTTTCGTTCTGTGGCAGGAGTAAAAACAGGGCATAACCTTTTCTTGCAACAGCCTCGTCCTCCTCTGCTTCCTCAATCAGGCTACAATGAACAATCACAGCTCTTTTGGGAGTTGACACATGCAGTTGTTCATCGATCTGTGGTGTTGTAATTAATTTTCCCCCCGTCATTGGCTTGAGTTACAATATCCCAAGACTTGCGGCAGCTCATTCTCCTGCAATCAATCACAAAACCAAGACAGAACCATCATTTTTTTAAGTTTTTTTTTTCTTCTTGTAGTGTCTTGAATGAGTCCCAGCAGCCATGATCCAAAGAGACGTGCCCAATGACCTGACAAGTCCTGGGAAAACACCAGATCATTTGTGTATTTTGTGTTCTCATAACTCTCTCCTCCCAACATCCCAAGCATATGCAAACCATAAAGATAACTGATCTTCTTGGTCGATACTCATCGATCCAAAGAAGGTGTCCGGCATGAAATTAATATTATTTATTGTTTACAAACAACGCAGGAAGTCCATTGTGCGTGTGTGTGTGCACGTGTGTGTGTTGCGGTGCAAGCAATGGATGTTTAGCTCGTTGTGGAGGAGAGAGGGTGTATCAGCTTCCATCACAACCACAAGTTCGCAGCCTATTGTTTTGTTTATATCAAATTAAACTGCAATGCTACTCCAGAGAGATATAATTGACCACAGTCTTAGATTAAATGACTGTAAAGATCTTAATAAGCCATCAGCGCATTGCATATTACATTGCAAAGCACTTATGAGGATGCAGTCCAGTGAGGATAGGATTGAGGTTAAGATTTGCATGTTGCAGCACTTTTTGCCATTAATTACATGCAAAATAACTGTATTATGATCAATAGTGTATCAATTTAATTAAGCATTATTGATATGGGGTTAGGAAAATTAATTAGATGAGTCCCAGTGATGTTAAGAGAATATGTATTACTTTAATATCAGAACATCTCTAGTGGCTCCTTATAGTGGATTATAATGGATTTGAGTGACCAAGTCCTCCACCCTTTAAAGAACACTTTGTGAATGATAAAAGCTATTGTCGTCATTACTTCACTGTAACTCCTGCAGATCTTACTACCCCACTAAAAATGTTACAGTCTGGATATGGTGGTGCTTCGCTATTTCTTTGTTTAATTAAACGATTGCAGATAAAATAGCCACTAAGAGATCTCTAAGTCAAGGAAAAACAGGAAGAGAGATAAAGAGTCAGAAAGGAAGAGAGTGAAGAGGAAGGATGGAGGATGAAGGTATAGGGCTCTCATTTCAGCACACACAGACTGCTGATGAAGCTGAACTTCCAATATCCCTCCACTTCAGCTCTGATGATTTCTCAATTTTACAGATATGACCCGAGAATGTGATTTGATGAAAATGTAAAATGGGATAACCAGCAAATCATATGAAATGGGCTGCATTTTAATCCAAGACTATAAATCAAAAGGAGACACTTTCAAAATTAAAGCTGATTTCTTGTGTTTTATATATATATTTATTTATTTTGACTGGAAGCGCCACTCTCCTGACTCGGAGGAATCCAGGGTGTCCCGTCGCTCTCTCAGAAGCTCGGCTTTTGAAAGCAACTCAGATGTGTAAGAATGAGGAGCTTTTTTTTTCTTCTTCCTCTTCCTAAAAAGGCAAATTTAAACAATTTATTCATAGAGTTTGTTTCCATCTCAAATAGATTTCCCCCTAATCTAAAATACTGCATGTGGGTTTGAGAAGTATGCGATGTTTTTATTTTCTCTCAATTTCTGGGTCATAAATATATTTATATTCTGTCAGCGAAACAGACTAACTCACTTGTAATTCATCAAACCAACTGCTTAGTGCTTTAAGAGTTCATGTGGTAACCTGATTAGTTTTTTTTAAAGTAGCATTACAGCTGTGTGTTTCAGGTAAAAGAAGAAAAGTGTTGAATTACTTTCTAAAGAAATCTTAAATTTATAAAATGCAGAAGAGACATAAAACAACACCTTAAATAACCCCTCCCTCTTCAGGTTAATTCTGATTTAATTGTAGAGAAATCTGAATAAAACCCAGACATTTAAGATGACTGTATCCACATGAAGTATGCCTTGTTTGAAAGAAATTCAGGGCGTGTTGTCTTTTTTCCTCTTCAGTGACCTTCTGTAAATTTAAACTCATGTGTGAATGGAAAACAACAATGGTATGACTTCACTGGGACTTTTGACCTCTCCAAACAATGTGTGGCAATGACAAGTGTCAAAACTCAGCTCTTCCTAGCATGTTTTTTTCCTCATCTACATCAATATTTCCAGTTATTTGCCCAAGACTTAAAGAAAACTGAAACAAATGTCCTGATGTGTACTTCCTGGACCGACATTCTCTTGTTGTTTTGAATGTTACATTGTGTGAGTGGGCTTGAGAGAGGAGACTTTGAATGATGTTGAAAGTTTTATGACTCCCTGCTTTTGTTTCTGTCCTTCATAAAGCTGCACTGAGACTCTGATACCACATGAGAACCTAATCACTGCTGAATTTAATAAGTAGGAGTTGTACTAAGGTTAGTCGTACTCAAAATGTGAAGAGCTTCCTTTTGAAAGAGTTTTAAACTAGGAAAACCTGGCCTAATAATTTATTATACCAAAATGCAAAATATGTGGTGTATAGCATTTCACAGAGCATTTCTAGTCCATCCATCCATCCATCCATCCATCCATCCATCCATCCATCCATCCATCCATCCATCCATCCATCCATCCATCCATCCATCCATCCATCCATCCATCCATCCATCCATCCATCCATCCATCCATCCATCCATCCATCCATATCCAATACCTGCTTGAGCTGTCAGGGTCACGGGGGATCTGGTGTCTATCTCCTGCAGTAATTGGGTCACGCTCAGGCTCACTCTTAAGGCCAATTTAGAGACCCCAATTAACCTCATATGGATGTTTGTGAGGAAACCCTCACCTTCATGAGAAAACAATGCACACTTTATGCTAAAACACCAATCCTGGAGTCAAACTTGTGACCTTGCAGTGTGGCAACATTATAAGCCGTGTCACATGTCATATTATATTCCCAATATTATTTAAATATTACTGCTTTCCACTCTACATATTATTAAGGGTTAGAAGAAAACACATTTACTCTTTAGCTCTAAGCTCACATTTAAAGCATCTTGTCATACTTCTAAAATACATATGAAGTAGTTTTCTGAGCTCGACAATACTTCTTCATAGATAAAAGATTATAGATAAAAATGAACACATTGCACTGCAAAGAAATACATATTTTTAAATTTTAAAGACTATGATAAAATATCAGCCTAAAGTGAGAGCAACTGGCTGAGGCTTTCAGTTTTATCATAAATGTTTTACATACACATCGTTTAAAGTTTATGAAAGAAGTAATAAGTAAGTTCCTTGACTGTAAAGCTCAATTGATTTGTGATATCTCATGTACTTTTGTTCAGGCAACATGTTTATATTCAAAATAGTATATTTAAGTGCCTTTATCTCATGATTCACATAACTGCAACAGCCCCATAAAAAATGTAAAAAAAATAATCAGCAGGCCTTAAACAGGTTTTAAACATATCATTAGCATTTTTACTTTCCACCACCATGTTGGCGGGAATGTATATCTTTGATTGTAACACATTTGCTCTCACTATGCAAAAAAAAAATGGAGCTATAACGGAAATAAAAATATGAGCCTAAGACGACCACGTGGATGTGAAAGACTGTTTCTGGGAATTTAAAAAGAATTGACAACATGACTTCAAAGCATTTCACAGCAGAACATGTGTCTCACTAAATGTTTGCCGATTAAGGTTTTTTTTCAAGCTGAAGATTCCCTCTCTGAAGCGGAGCAGAGAGACACTTCCTTTGACAGTAGAAGAAGTGAACATATCAGGCTGCTCAGTGCACTGCCTCACAGTAAAGGAGTAAGGAAGCATCATCTCCCACATGGAGCAGGAGAACAGAGTAGAGTAAGTCATGTTAGAGAAGGACAGAAGAGGCGAGCCTTGTTCCACACAAGACAGGAGGAGTGGATCTGATGATGCTGAAGTTGATGGCTGTCATGTTTTGCACTTTAAAGAGTTGCATGAAGGCTATGAGAGCCTGTAGGTTATCTCAGAGAGAAGGATCTTGGCAACGCAGAACCTGTTGTTACTGTCCATCTTTCTAACTTAAGGTTTCTGAACACTGATCACAACACAAACCAACACATATGCCCAGCAGTACTTGGCCAGTCAAGCAATAAAGCCCCAATCAAGAGTCCATGACTGGTATGACATCACAGTCCAGGAGATTAAAGCTTTCTTCCCTGTTTTTGTGCATGGGCCTGGTGGAATAAGAAGAGCAGGAGAACGTTCACCAAAAACAAACATTCAAACTGGGATTTAGAAAAGTGATGACCAGGACTAGATTTCAATCCATCCTGTCTTTCCTACACTTTACACTGGGTTTTGTGGGACTGTGAACTGCAACCATCAAGGGATGTCAAGAGGTCTGAGATCAGTGCATTTACAAATGAACAAGGGAGACGACCCAGTGTTCATGAGGAATAACAAACTGTTGATTTGTATGTGGCATGACCCAAAGCGTGTGACTGTCCTTTCATTGAGCTACAAAAATGGATGTGTTCAGAAATGATCAGAATCAAGTAGAATTCTGCTGGTTTCCATGAGGTCAAGAATCCCGTGTGTGTGAACATGTACAACAGCTTCATGGGAGGAGTAGATGCAGCAGATCCAGGAAGTGGTACTGCTGTATGTTTAACCCAGTTCTAAGCATCAATGTGGCAAATGCTCACATTCTGTACTGCAGGGTGAAACTAGGTCCACACAGGTTCCTTGAAGACATTTGTGCAGGACAATATTACAGGACTTCTAGGAGGCCATACAAAAATTGAAGGCAAGAAAAGAGGAAGACCTTCAAGTGGAGAGAATTCCCACAAAGGCTGACGGAGCCCCACTGGCTTGGAAACAGAGACAGCAGGCCCAACTTGCTGTGTGCTCAGAATGCACCTGCCATAAAGGTCGTCATCAGACAAAGTACAGGTGCAGCCACTGTGGCGTTGCACTGTGTGCTGTATCCTGCTTCCAAAGGTATCACAGTCTAAAACACAAACTGTGTCACCTGGACATTTAAGGACAAATGTAAATTAGATTGTATAATATTTTTGTTGATAAATTAACTGACATTGCTTTTGTTTTTATACAGACAAAATTACAAAAAGCCAAAATAAGGTGCAAATAGTGTATTTCTTTAGTCAGAATAAATCTGGAAACTTTCTGTTCAATATATTTAGACATTTTAATGAGTTTTTGATATTTTACTGATTTTTGATTTCTTATGGAACAACAGTGGCAAAAAGCAAAAATAAAACTATCAAGTAATGTGACATTTTTTGTTTAAAGAGGCCATTTCATACACATTTCAGGACTTTGTGGTTATTTTTTAACTATTAACCAGTTATATGAAACATTTTAGATCTAAAAAATGTCAGGAAACACTGATTAACAGACCTTTCAATCTGTCTGCGTTAAAATTTGGGTGATTCCGGTTCCTTCCATCAGGCTGCTTCGGCTGCTTTGTCAGCAGCTCGTTCATATTCATTGTTCGAATTTACTGGACTCTGATTGGCTAACAAACTAGCCTATGAGAGCAAAGAATACTGTTTCCTGCCCTGCTGTGCATGGCAGATGTCGCGCCTTCCTGTTTGCTACGTAATACTACAGCTTTTAGCCAGCAGCATGTTAGGCATGGTTTCAACTGTGGGAGCTGATGAATACTAATGAACAAAGGAGTTGTGATGAAACAGATACAGGCCGCTTGAACTCAGGAGAAATCGGGTGTTATCACCACCTGCGTAGTTTGAGAGATTAAAACTGAAAGAGAAGTTATTGACCTGTTTTCACACCAGTTATGAAGGTAAGAACACATGTGGAGATAAAATATTCAACAGAAACCTCAGAAAAACCGTTTTTAATGAAGGGCCTCTTTAAAGTTTTGTTCATCATTACATTTGTTACTTCCAGGAATTTTAGGTCATTGTCCAAAAATCGGAATTTGCTGAGAAAACTCAGATGGTTAAAGGGATACGTGCTTTTACAAGTCTGTTACAGTTATGATTATATCTCTCAGGAAAGCAAACTGTCTGACAATTTGTTCACCTTTCACTCCACTAATCATTTTGTATCATCGCTCACATTTTAGAAAAAAAACACACGTCGCATTTTTAAATTCATTTTCAAATTCATTTTCAAATCCACTGAGCCACTTAATTAACAAGAGACGTGTACACAAGCACTTGTCTTCTCCAGCACATTCCAGTCTTCCAAATGATGTTGAAAGAGAACATCTTCAATACAAGATGAGATAGATTACACATTTCAAAGCAGCTGCCGGAAATTATGCATCAAAATAGACATTCAAAATAATAATGATCACCACATTTTTGGGGGGATTGTAAAGAAACAACCACCAGTAATTTAAACTAATCATTTCCCCATGGTAAAAGTCTCACATAGCAATAATAAATGAGACATGTATTTGTCAAATCACAGCTCAATACTCTCTTTGACATTTGACATGCAAATAGATACAGTTACTACGTTAATGGAATGGATGGATTTTTCTGTCACACAACCCAGCCAGTTCAATGACACTTTAATCAACAAATATTTTGAATGTGGCAGGTATGAGCAAGCTCTCAGTCCGATTTATACTACAATTACAGTATGTTTCAGCTGAATGGCATATTTTGAAAGGCTTGTTTAAGGGTTTGTTGCCTCTGGTCTATAATGTGTTTCCCTTTCTGGCTCTTATTGCATTTACACAAAGGGGCGTGTATGTGTGTGTGTACATTTACTACATACACACACACACACATATATATGAAATAAACAGGAGGTTAGGGAACAAAGCATATAGGTGTTAAACCTTTATTTTCTTTGTGAAATGCTCAATCTACCTGTCTGAAAACATTCTTGTAGAGATGTCAGAATGGTATCGACAGAGAGCGATCAGGAGTTGAGCGAATGCATTGTTCATTCTGCACGTATACAGCTCATTCAATTCTGGGAAATTGCTCTGGCTCAAAAAGGTTGTCATTATTTTGCCACTCTGTGTCCCAAGTGACATTTATGGCAAATAACCTGACTGGCTGAAGGAAAAATGCTACAGGGTAAGTATGAAGTCATGTGTTCAACCTGAAAACAAAGTTTGGATGTTATAAAAGATTTTAATATAAATTTACTAAAGAGCAAATTACTCAAATAATGCTTCTATAATATATAAATAATAACCTGAGTTAAAACTTAAAGGGACATTTTAGCCGTTTTGATGTGAGTTTCTGAGTAAAATTTAGAAATACTAAAACAGTTGTAGGCAGCTGCCTGAATGGCCTTAGTTAGGAGAAATAGAATTTACACTTGATAGAACTGAAGATCTAAATCAAATGACGGAAAACCAAAGTCAATTACTGCTGTTTAAATCAATTCTTATCTTTATTTTATAACCCAACACTGTCAATTATGCATTACATGGTTATTAGGGCAGAAATATTAAGAGAATCCTCTGTGTCATGATCCTGGGATACCCTGAAAGTGCTCTATTTGGATACTATTGGTGCTGTTAACATTTGTAAACAACTGCAGAACACCATCTATTTAACTATATAATTTCAAACTGACAGGAGTGTAAAGGTTTAGAAAATAAACTATATTTCCCCAAACTGAGGCTGTTTTGGAACCTGATATAAAAAACTTAAAATGGCAAAAATATTCCTTCCAAAATGTTTCTAAAAGTCTTTAATAAGACATATACTTTAGTTAGTAAAAGCCAATGAATCTGTGCAACAAATATACCTCCTCTCCCTCTTTTCACACCAACCACATGTTTTCATGGCATTGTTACCTCGATATAAAAAAGGCATCTTGTAGGATCTTCTCAAGGCCACGTGAGGACTTTCCTTCCACATAGCGTCACTTTAAAGGTGCCATTAAATCAGTGTGCATAACAGCTAAAGATTCGCTCTGAGTGCTCATTTATGTGTCCTGTACTGTACCTGCCAGAATGACAGATGGTCGCATCACCGATGAAGCCAATTTGAAAAAAAAAAAAAAGCAGCCTTCGATTTGGTGCTGCATTGTGGCGAAGACTGAAATAGAGACAACAGGAGTTTCTGTCCCTCACTTACCTGGACACATATCACAGGTGGTCCCTGTCTTTCTAAGGGTGTATATTGTTGTGTAAAATTGGGTAAAATGAGTTAATCTGAGTGTTCTATTAAAATATGCACAGATTACCTCAGGTCCCTTCAGAATCGACAAAGGTGGATTTCTGACTGAGGTAATGAGTTTTCTTCCAGCTATTACAAATTAAATACAGCGCTTAAGCTGCATATATTATATTAATGAAAATTGGAAACACTGACCCTGGCTGATCGGCTTAATCACATGACCCAGGTCAACTGGCATCAGTGTTACAGGCCTAATTCATTAAAGGAAATCCTTGAGTCTTCTCCTGGGGTGTGTCTCTTCAAGTGTTACAACCTGCCAATTGATGCCACTTTATTCTGGTTAAGCCATTTTAACTGCTCATCCTGAAAGGAGACTGATATCTCTTGTCTTTTACATGACTTCTTATGCAGAGAAAGAGATTTAAGTAGAATGATGCTGAGGATGATGTCACTTTGACAGTTGAACAGAGTCAAATAGAGACACACAGGCACATGATTTTTGTGATTCAAGACATTGCTGATTGAAAATATTTTGCATAAATAGCCTAAAATGTGGCATAGCAAAGCTCACTTCCATAGAAAATTTAGATTTTTATCTCCATTGTTAAGTAATTTAAAAAATTTCAAATTGCAAACACAGAAAAAGACAGAAAAACTCAGTCTCTTCTCAATTTTTTCTGCATTTACTCTTATTGTATTTGCAGTTTTTTGCACGTCAGATTCTCTTTTTTTTGTCTCCACTCAGTCACAACTTTGTTATCAAATTTTTTCAAAGTTGCTTCACAGTTTCTCTGTAACAGAAGCCAAAATAAAAACAATTTCAGAGAAATTACATTTGTCTGCAACCAGTTTTTGACAAAAAAATAGTCTTGTAAGTTTTTTTTAAACATGTTTAAAATTCCAGCAGCATAACAGGAGTAGCCCCTGAGTCTCATGTGAGAAACTGTGAATCCTCTCAAATGTTTTGGGACAGTTTGGGAATCTTCTTTATAAATTACATTTTGAATCTCATGTAATTGATTAGGAGTATAGTACTGTTGAATAAAAAGTAAGGTACATGCTGATTTCTTGCAGAAACACTTTTTAAGAAAACCTTTTACATTCTCTCACGAGTTCTGATTCCGTCTCCTTTGTCCTGTAAATCAGTTTATACCAAACAGCTCTCTCTGTGATTGGTTCAAACGCATTTCTAGAATAATTCGTTTCAGAGGCTTACATCTAAAACATAAAACTAAAATAAAGAGCAAATATTTTGGTTGGTCAGTTTTCACACCATACTCTACTGACGTCCACATTTTAAAAGACCGTAGAATAGCTGTAAGTCTGAGCAGAAGAAACTTTGGACCTTGCAGCAATCATGGAAAATAAGGCTGTAAAAATAGTTCAAAGAACTGTAACAGCGGTTCTCAAAAAAATACCTTTCATCATTTATCTGCTGAACCTCTCCATCAGGAGAAAGTGCTTTGCTGGTACTGTACCATCATCACAAACAAAGACAGATTTAGCTGGAGAAAAAAAAGTGCCTTCTCTGGTGAAGGTAGATGCACACTCTTCAGAAACGGTAATGACATTTCTGCAAAGCTTCTCCTGAGATGGTTGTTGATTAAGTGCTGTCATGGTAACAATGCTACGTGATCAGCTTTGCTCGACACCTAAAGCATTTTGTGTTGTCATTGCCTGAAGCATCGGATTAGTGAAAGCCCTAAGTGTGGGTTGTCTCAGAATGCCTGTGTGACATATTGTTAAATGTCTGCCAGCTATTGAGCGTCTTTGGTATCATCTATAGCCCTAAAACAGAGTTGAAATTGATGAATGATGCAGCTTAAAAGGACTTGTTTAGAGTTCAGTGAGACAAGCTGTCCCAAATAGATTCAAAGATCACATGTCAGCAGGATGCAGAGATATTCTTACTCAACCAAGGTTGTGTGTGACAGAGAAATAGTATCCAGCTTCCTGATGGAGTTCATTTTTCTTCCCCCATGTCTCTTCTCTGCGTCCCCTCGGACAGAGGGGGAGTTTATGGGAGGGGATGACATATCAGGACAGAAGTTACAGTGTTGTATTTTACTTTATGTGCACCAACTCGGGTAAGACAACGTTAAAATGGTGTGTCATGATCTTGTTGTAGTCAAAGACCAGTTTACAGCACTTCCCAGGAAGGTGACACATGACATCACTTTCTTTCATCTTCAATGCTCAACCCCACAGTGGCATTCTGCTTATTGTTAAGATGGAAAGTCTTTGACCAGGAAGCATTTGATCTGATGATATAATCAGATGCCCCTCTGAGCCGATAGCTTTGTAAGAAATTTAATAAATCCTGCAGGAAAAAGCCCAGAATTGATAAGGACAAGCAAAAATACAGTTTAAAAAAGGGAGAACAGTCAGTCTATTTATTTATGGATCTTTTTGAAGGCAGCTATTGGTATCATATTCATTATAACATCTCATATTGTACCACGTTGCATTGTATTGTGTTGTTCAGTATGTATTGCATTGCGTCGGACCGTATCATTCTGTATTATATTGCTTTGCATTATATCATCTTCTTATCGCAACTTGAGTAGACAGGGTTGTTTGATTGCTAAAGGAGTGAAACATTACATGAATTATACCTCCAGCTTCCTGTTTTCTAGTTTCTACTTTGTGTAACTAAATATAAACATGATAAAAAATAAACAACGGTAGGAATGGATGAAAAAAAAGAGAATTGAAAGTCTAATTTATTCCTAGTTCCAGAAAGTGTTTGCAAAGCACGTGCAACCTGAGGCAGTAAAAGGATCTAAATCAAAGGACTCCATCATTACCGACAGCTCTCAGTCTATTAAAGCCAATATATGTCACTTAATGTCTAAAATATAACCCACCTGTGATGTTCCTGTTGCCTGCATTAACTTTGGAGCTTATAAATCACATCAGTACCCTTCAGACTTTCATTCAACTGAGTAAGTAAAGAGCTTTTTTTCCCCAGTCTTTATTGTATGGGTAGCAAATCACTGTAATTCATTAGTGATGCTTAAAACACAATTGGATAAAATGTGCCTATTCATGTTCGGTGGAAGTTGTCATTATTCTTTGCAAGTTTGTTATTTAGCATATTTGAGTGTTGTTTTTCTTTTCTGTTTTAAATGTATTTATCTCAGGAAATAAATGTAAGTGTTAATGTATTGTCAGGATTAATAATTTTAGTTGTTTTAACTTTAAGGTTGTGCTAAGAGAGACAATAAAAAGTTATTTATTCTATAGGAGTTTTTTAGTTGTGACCATGATCAAAGGTCTGGATTTCTTCTGTCAGTTTAGTAGAAAAAGGATTAAATCAACAGTGAAACCTAAATGTATAACTTAAATATCACCTTTGTGCTGTTTTTGAATATAAAACAAAGATTTAAGATGCAAAAATAATGAGAACATGTGAAATCTTCTAATGTAACGGGTACCTTTTGGATTAAGATGCTGTTTTTATCTCTCGTCAAAGCCTGTGGGACTGTACTTTGCAAATGTTCCTGACTCAGAGTGACTTTCTTTATTTAGATTTTATCAACTAATGTGTTTTGGAGGAAGAAAAATGTTTGAATTGCTTCTTGCTCCAGCAGAAAATTGAAACAATTAAAAATCTGCTCTGAAGAACAGACATCTTTACATGGACAGACGCGTATGAGCCGCTCACACTGATGGTGTGAAGTCCTGTAATAAACCATTGTGTTATCTGTTAGCAGGGCAGAGAGGTCAGCAGAGTGACTGTTAGGTGAGAGGCTGTAAGCTTTAAAAAAACAGTCAAATTTCTTACAATTCCTTGTCATGCACCTGCTATTTGACACACAGCACGAAGCTTTCGGAGAAGGCAATATGACTGAGTTATCCTCGTATGTGAGGTGATTGGATATGGAGACTGAAATTCCATGACAAGTGAGTGACATGCTGCAGACACAGCATGATAGGCTGGAAACAGCATCAACAGTGCATGAGTACTGACAGTGACAACGCTGTCAGCCAAGCACGTCTGACATATCATTTTATTTTCAAGATTGCACCATCTAGAGTTAATGGCCCAGCACATAAAGTGTTTTTATCATAGCACAGTACAAATAGTTGCTCTTCAAATTACCCAACAGCATGAAATTACACTTTAAAAAAATAAATAAATGAAAATGTAACTTTAGAAAATGGCAGCGTTATAAGATTAAGGCTTTTGGACAGCATCATCTATTATCCAGAGAGAGACGCAGTTAAGTGAACAGAAAAATAAGTGCTCCAGTAAGTTCGAAGCTCGTCTGAGCCAGGCCCAAATTAAACACTAACAGTTTGACCTACTTCATGCCCAGAGGACCTGCTTCTTTTTTTCATATTTGCTGATGAGGCTAAAGAAGAAAGTTGCATTAAGTATGGGGTGGAAGGCTTTTGAAAAACAAATCAGAAGAAAAACAGAATAAACAGAACTTGGCAAAACTCGTTTGGCTGCAGCATAGATTATTAACTTAAGATTGGCCTTCTGACCTTTGCTGAAGTGATTGGTCAGAATGATCCAGTATGGCTGATTGTATGACATGAACAAAATATATTATTGCTCCATATTACAACACTATTTGCTCAAAATATTGTTAAATATTTGGAATTGTTATTTATTCACTCCCACCCAACTTCTGCAGTCAGTCAGTATCTTTACCTACTTCTTCCTGTTCAGGGTCACAGGGAGCGGGTGTCCATCTTCAGCAGTCATTGGGTGAGAGGCGGGGTCACACCTGGACAGGTCACCACTCTATCACAGAGCCACATATAAATGGACAACCACTCACATCTGGGGCCAATTTAGAGGACTGGAGTTTGACACCTATGCTGAACCACAAGCAGACCTGCAGTCTGAGAGTGAAGAGCTCTGTTAGTAACACATGGAACAATATATTCTCTAATATAAGATGGAGCTCGATTATTTAGAACTTTATATGTAAGAAATAAAGTTTGAAATCAGTAAACATACCTGATGACAAGTATATTAGACAATCATCGTACTTCAGAGAATAGAATTGAAAATGCAAGCGGTCAGTCAGAGCAGTTAGAGCTAGAAACTTTCATGAGCACTGAACATCAACAACAAGACATATTAGGTGACATAGATCCAGACAATAACTACTTTGATGATATTATCCAAAACTGTGCATACTATCATGAGCATCAATTAGATGAAATGACGAACGCCAATAACACAATGTCACTAATTCACATAAATAGCAGAAGTCTCTATGCCAACTTCGAACACATTAGGGATTATTTAAATAAGTTTGAGACCCCATTCAAAATTATAGCCATATCAGAAACATGGATTAAAGATGAAAAAGAAGGTAACTTTGATTTAAACGGCTATGAGATGTATACTCAGAATAGAAATGGTAAAAATGGAGGTGGGGTAGCTCTGTATGTTGATAGTAAATTGAAAAGTAGACTTGTAACTAGCATGACCACAGCTGTAGATGACTTGATGGAGTGTGTAACAATTGAAATTATAATGGAAAACAAGAGAAATACTATTGTAAGTTGTATGTACAGAACACCTAGTTCAGATTTGGAAAAGTTTCGTATTTGTATGGAGAAAATGTATGCATCTGGTCAAAAAGATATCTTTATTTGTGGAGATTTTAATGTAGACCTAATGAAGTTAAAACTGCATATACCAACAGAAGAATTTCTCAATACCATGATTAGCTTAACCCTGTTTCCCAAAATTACAAGACCTACAAGAGTAACAACACATTGTGCAACCTTGATTGACAACATTTTTTCAAATGTTATGGGATTTAAGGAAGTTTGTGGAATACTGATTAATGATATTAGTGATCACTTACCTGTGTTTGCGTTAATCAACAATAATTCTGATGGTGAAATTAGTAAGAACAAAAGAAAACCATGTAAATCATCTACTTACAAGAGAGTACGATCTGAGGATGCTATCACAAAATTAAAGAATGACTTAATGACACAAGATTGGGATATTGTTTATAGAGAAAAAGAAGTAGATAATGCATACAACAAATGTATTTATATATTCAAATCGTTATATGATAAAAATTGCCCCCTGTCACTTGTCAATAAAAGTTCTGGATATGAGAATTGCCCATGGCTTACAAAGGGGCTTAGAAATGCTTGCAAAAAGAAAAATCTTCTTTACAAGAATTTCATAAAATTAAGAACTGAAGAGTTGGAAAAGAGATATAAATCATATAAAAATAAATTAACTACTGTAATAAGAACTATCAAAAAAGCATATTATAGGAAAATGCTAAATAAAACTAAGAATGATATAAAAGGCATGTGGGAAATATTAAATACTTTAAAAAATAATGGGACAAAGAAAATGACATATCCAGAGTATTTTATTGATAAGTATGGTGACAATTATGATATGAATGAAATAGTAAACGGAATGAATAATTTTTTTGTAAATGTTGGACCAGATTTGGCAGCAAAAATTCAAAATGATGGAAAAGACGCTGTGAGTGGAACATTGATTGGGAGTAACCCTAATTCGATGTTCCTCTCAGCGGTGGATGAAATGGAGGTGAAAACTGTTGTCATGAATTGTAAAAATAAGATGTCTGTTGACTGTGATGGTATTGATATGGTATTGGTAAAGAAAGTCATAGATAGTATTTTAAAACCATTGACATATACAGTATATGTAATTTATCTATTCAAACCGGCTCATTCCCACAGAAAATGAAAACTGCAAAGGTGATACCAATATTCAAGCAAGGGAACAAACATCTGGACACAAATTATAGGCCCGTGTCACTCCTCCCTCAATTTTCTAAAATATTAGAAAAGCTTTTTAATAAAAGACTTGATGACTTCTTAAATAAACATGAAATACCAAACCAGAGTCAGTATTGATTTAGAGCAAAGTGTTCTACATCTTTCCCAATAATGGAAGCAACCGAAGAAATAGTTAATGCACTGGATCAAGGCAAACATGCAATCGGTATATTCATAGATTTAAAGAAAGCGTTTGACACAATAAATCATACAATACTTTACAGTAAATTACAACTGTATGGTATTAGGGGAGTGGCACTGGACTGGATTATCAGCTACTTGTCTAAAAGAGAACAGTTTGTAAAGATGGGAGATTACTCATCCGGATGTGTGGAGATTGCCTGTGGGGTCCCCCAGGGGTCAGTGTTGGGTCCCAAACTATTTAACATGTATATTAATGATATTTTTAAAGTCTCTAAATTACTAAAGTTAATTTTGTTTGCTGATGACACAACTATAATATATACTGGAAAGGATTATAAGCAACTAGTCTTTATTATAAACAATGAGTTAAACCAAATAAAAAAATGGATGGATCATAATAAACTATCACTAAACATAGAAAAAACTAAGGTTATAACTTTTGGTAATCATAAAAATGGAGATGATATAAGTATACGTACAGATGATAAAAATATTGAACAGGTGCAAGAGATAAAATTCCTAGGAGTAATACTAGATAATAAAATTAGTTGGAAGTCCCACATCAGACATATACAAAATAAAATAGCAAAAAATATCTCAATTATAAATAAAATTAAGAACATCCTAGATTATGAATCCCTTTATATTCTTTATTGTTCAATGATCTTACCTTATTTAACATATTGCATAGAAATTTGGGGTAATGGTTATAAAAACACACTACACCCTATATTAAGATTACAAAAAAGAGCAGTCCGTATTATACATAGAGCTGGTTATTTAGATCATACCAATGTTTTGTTTCTACATTCTAAGTTACTGAAATTACAGGATCTGGTTCATTATCATACAGGACTGGTTATGTTTAAAGCTAGTAAGAATTTACTCCCTTATAATATTCAAAACCTTTTCTGTACCAGAGATGAAACATATAAGCTACGAGGTAAAACAAAATTTAAGCTGCAATTGGTGAAATCCACAAGAAAATGTTTTTGTCTGTCTATCTGTGGGGTTAAGCTTTGGAATGGACTGGAAGAGAAACACAGGCAAAGTCCTAACATCCATATATTTAAACCAATACATAAAAATATGATACTTCAGGAATACCAAAAGATCTGCCAATAATATGTTTTGGTTTTCTTTTTTGCTGTTATCAATATTGATTGTGCACTGGACTTGGTGATGAGCTAAAAAATTATATGAATGATTAAAATTATGATTTGTTATTATTACTAATATTGTTGGTATATTGATCGTTGTACATAAGACTAGTAAAATGTAATTCTTCAAGAGAGATATTATATATTATATTATTCTATAAAGGTGGGACTAAATAAGCTTAGGCTTCCACCCACTCCTTTTTAACTTGTTTTTTCCTTTTGTATTATCTTGCTTTTAACTCTGTTTTAATTCTGTTTTGTTTGTTATAAGTTCAAATAAAAAATCAATCAAATCAAATATTTTGGATATTCTGGAGCTGTTGGCTCGTTGGTTTAGTCAGAATTAACTTTTAATTCTCCTAAACAAGGTTGCATAAAGAGCAACTGTTCACTATCATTAAATAAAACCTCTTTAAAATCTTACTCATTAAGTTAAGTAATAAAAAGTTGGTATTATGCAAATTCTTCTGAAATAAATAAAATTCATTACCAGGAATTACAACAACAGAAAAAAGATTTTTGTCTGAAACTTAAAAAAAATTGTCTACAGTTATGAAACAGAATCTAAACGATTAATCAACAGTTAACCAGCTTTTTTATTTTGATGGTCAGTTTACTGCCACAAACACTCAAAGTTAAAGGAAGAAAATACATTTTGTTATTATCAAGTTACCATACCGAGTCACCTCTTTTTGAAAACATCCAGCACAGTTTTACAGGATTAAATGAGCCAAACCAGTGGAGGAATAACTGCAATGCAATTATTTTACAACTCAATGCACACTCAGTGGCTGATAGTTTTTTTTTGAACATGATACTTCACATTAGAGCTCGGAAACTTTAAATCCAACACCTTTACTAATGGTACTAAAAATGCCACTGCTTTATAATAAAGCACATGTTAAAATCCTTTTAGTTTTAGACTAAATGTAGGTGGTAATAATTTTACACACTGAATGTTCCCTCTGAAAAATACAGTAGATAAGGTTTGTAATCTGTGTTCTACTCACAGTGCCAAATAAAGTTGGCAGCAAATCAAAACCAAAGCATAAGCACACGTTTATCCATTTATTACATCATCAGTTGAACACACACACACAGCTCGTGTTCTGCAGTGGCAACACAACCTGGAAGATTTGAGTTAATGTAACTGCAGGACTTTAGTCAGTTACATCACTTTCCTAAAACTTAGTACATTTTCTCTTGTAACATTCCTCACTTTGGCACTCTGTATTTGTGATATTGATACTATGAAAAAAAGGATAAAAAAAGTCATTAATTTAATTTATTTAAAGTAATTAAACTGTTATAACTTCTTCAGAAAGACGTTTTGGGTTTAGTTTAAATTGAGAGAGCCACCTTTGTGATATTAAAACTTTGGCGTTAGTCCCAAAATGCTCTGCAAAAACCGCTGGTTTCACTTTTCAATACTTAGCAAGATGGCTAAAATGTTCAGACATTTCATCAGCATAACAGCACACTCTGTATTCTCTTACGTAGAGTTGTGTTAAGGTTTTGATGACACTGAAAAATGCACTCGGCAGCACTTTTTGTGACATATCTGTAACAACAGTGCAACTTAACACATTAACGTTTGTGAATGGCTGATGGCGAGATGTGGATTGGATTCACAGACTTTCCCAGTTTCCCAGTGATTATTTCTAAAAAAAATGTTTTAGACACCAGATTTAGTCGTGATATAAAAACTGAAAACAATTGATTGTGTTACTGCGCTCACGAAGAATAAAACTGACATGACAGTAAAGGACTGCTACAGTTGGATGAAACACTCTGAAGGATATTTTCTCATCTAAGAGGAGATAAGAGATGTGGATGAAAATCAGCAGGCCAACAAACGGCAACAACAGCAGATGATAATGACTGAAATGTATCTCGCCAAATAGCGCTGATCTCTGTTGTTATATTCATCAACTTTTCCCTTTGCAGGGTTGAAAAGGTTTTTTTTTAATTCTATACCACAATGACACATTCATGTCAAAACACAATTACAAAAACTGTCTGCTTGTCAGCTTGTGTGTGATGACTTACAGGCTATAGAACTCTGGATGTTTAAGGAGATTAGAGAACATTTTTTAAAGAAAATAAGTCATTTCTAAAATGTATAATGCAGAAAACAGACAGCTAATTTATGTGAATGTGCCAAAGAATTTGAAATCTATTTAAAATAATGAGTTTTACTTTTTTTTTAGATGTGCATAGGTGATTAGATAATAAAACAGAACATGGATTGTTCTCATCAAAGAGATCCAACATATCAGTTGAGAAAATTTACATTTACTGCACTGTTAATAGTGAATTATGTAGAAATATTGTCCTTAGCTTTGATGCTGCTTAAAGCAGAGACGAGGAGAAGCATCACTGCAAACATTATGTCAAATAAAAAGACCTGACAAACTTTGTCACTTAGCCGCTGTGTGGGTAATCAATTTTTCACAGCTTGGAAGTCAACAGGGATTTAATTTTATATAACTGCCTGGCCTCCAGTTTTACTATGAGATCTATGAAAAACTAATATAAACACAAACGTGAGCACATGCACACACACAGCAGAAAGTAAACAATATTTAGGAAAACAAACACCGCCGCAAACCTCGAGAGGAAATCGAGGCTGGGTACTAAATTGTTGGATGTGGTGGTGCTCGCTCCCTGACGGCAGCCCAATCTGCTCGAACCTATTCCCGTGGAGGATTTCTTATGAGCCGTGTGAGCTCACACACTCATGAACACGCACACATCCTATTACAGGATGTGTACTCATCAGACCGTGGTGCCATTAGGACAAACTCAGGTTAGCTTTTTCAAGCCATCTGGAAAGACAGACTTCCGTCAGCTGTTTGTTATGCTCGA
>SSNP01000209.1:359241-393332 GCA_006937955.1 Pachypanchax playfairii
TGGAGTGGCCTAGCCAGTCTCCAGATCTCAACCCCATAGAAAATCTCTGGAGGGAGTTGAAAGTCCGTGTTGCCCAGCGTCAGCCCCAAAACATCACTGCTCTAGAGGAGATCTGCATGGAGGAATGGGCCAAAATACCAGCAACAGTGTGTGAAAACCTTGTGAAGACTTACAGAAAACGTTTGACCTCTGTCATTGCCAACAAAGGCTATATAACAAAGTATTGAGATTAACTTTTGTTATTGACCAAATACTTATTTTCCACCATAATTTGCAAATAAATTCTTTAAAAATCAGACAATGTGATTTTCTGGATTTTTTTTCCTCATTTTGTCTCTCATAGTTGAGGTATACCTATGATGAAAATTACAGGCCTCTCTGATCTTTTTAAGTGGGAGAACTTACACAATTGGTGGCTGACTAAATACTTTTTTGCCCCACTGTATATTATTAATAATTACAAAAGTTATAATGTCAATATATCATTTTATCATGGGCAGTTAAATGAAATAGATTTGTATATTTGTTCATTGTTCTGGGTGAATCCTAAAATTAGGAGTACTTTGTTATTTTTGTAGACATGGACTCTTACTTTGACTTTAACATCAAATACTTTTGTCATGTTGAGTGATACTTGGAACAGGACTCAAATAGAGAAACTGGACTCATAGGCACAGAGAATACAAAGAAAATAAAATATTTTTTCATAACATAAAAACAAAATTCCAACAGGTACTTAAAAATCTTTGAAACTCAAAACTTAAAGAGAAACAGGAGGGAGACGAGAGGACAGTAAGACGGGATGCGCTGACAAGTGACTGAGACAGAAAAGGGACTGATAAAGCAAAGGAGAGGTGATTACAGAGAGGGAACAGATGAGGGAAGTCGAGCACATAGACTAATCAGACAGAACATGAATACATGTGAAAAGCCAGAAACAGAACTGAGGAAAAATGTTAAACTGGAGACAGAAAAGACAAAAACTATCTCAAACTAAAAAAACGAGAATGTGAACATGAACACATCAACAGACAGAAAACCCCAAAAAACTAAACAAATCACAAAAACCCTCTGATTAAAGTTAAAATAAGATAACCCACATTAAACAAGGGTTACGGGAACAACAAAGGCCTTCAGATTAAAACAGAAGAAATCATAAGCAAAGGCACCCAAATATACATAAAAACCGCCAAACCAGAACAGAATCCTAGACTGTCTTTACTCCTGAAATCCAAGACCCTGTCCAAAATCAAATCCCAGGTAAATCTTGGAACAACTTCACTATAGAAAAACATAAAATACAGAAACCCACCATGCTGATAACTTTACTAGCAAAGCTACATTTACCAGAAATGGAGCATGGTGTCTATCCAAAAACCTAAAAATTCAAATCATATCTGCTTTAGTCTTACAGCACTTTTCAAGTCAGAACAGCAAAATGATCAAAAACTACAAAAGGATTAAAAATCAAATACGACCAGGAATTTCCTATCATAAGATCAGTTGGGGACAGCGAGAAAATAGATAAATATGTTTTGTAAAATAGTTAAAAAGGGAAAAAAATGTGACAATGAACAGATTAAAACAGGTACAACACAGGCACTTCATTGAAACAGATGAAAAGAATATGTGTCCATTTTTCCCTCTTATCACTTAACTTTGAGAGATTCAGCATTTAGTAAAACTGTCTCCATTTCACACGATTTGCCAAATGATCCCTACTTCCTGTTTGATATGAGCTGTATTTGAAGTAGAGCTCAATAAATCTGAATTCCAGGACACGTTCATGACACCTGGGAATTCTATTCGTACAAGACACAGTTTCTTTCTTTCTTTAAATTCCGATGAGTTTTCCCCAGTGAAATGCAGTGGAAGGGAAAATGTTCTGTTTTCAGCCGAGTCTGGGTTCAGCAAGGGTTGTGATCATCTGGGGAGTTTCTGGCATCGAGGTAAAATGATCGGTCTTCAAAAAAAAAAAAAAAATGAAAAGAGAAAAGCAACCTGGAAATCATCACTTGGGGTTCATTAAAATATTCCTCTTTGGGGAATCAACAGGAGAATAACACTGTACTACACTGCAAGATGGCAAAGACATTTTTACACTGAGTTTTATTATTGGATACAAACTCCTGGGATTTTATCCCTAATCTGGCTTCTTTGTTGTGCATAGCAGAAACATGGAAGTTCTAGAAAATTTGGGTTTAACAGTGAAGACTCGTCATTAGATGATGCCTTCAACAGAACAGACAAGAACTATGCTAATTAAGTCTGCTGTGATTTATATTTACAATGAAAGCTCATAAAGTGGGGTGACACAGTGGGGCAGCGTCACAGCTGTCCAGGCCTTTTGTGTAAGTCTCCATGTTTTCCCCTGTGCCTCTGTAGTTTTCATCAGGGTCTTTCTTCCTCAATCTAAATGCACAAGTTTCAGGATAATTATGTGTTAGTTTTTGAATGAATGTGTTAATGACGTGTCCTCTTCTTTCAGAGCTGCTTGGCTGATGAGGGTTTAAAGGACCTGGATGAATCCACCTCAGTGGAGTGTTTTTTCACCGACTCCAGCCTGATGGACAGAAAAGCTGGAAGTTTTATATGATTTTAAGGGAGTGTCTGACAGCCAACTACATAGGTAATTTAAGGCTTTCGTCCTTTTTTCTTTGTTATGGCTGGGAATCCAACCCACTTATGCTTTGTAAGGTGTACACTTATGGTTGTCAACAATATTTCATTAAAGTTGTTGTTTTAAGTTTTATCTGGACTCTCTGGGCCTGATTTATCAAAGCTTTGCGGTTTTTAAAACAGGCGCAAACTGCTCAGCGGCCACAAAAACTAACAGCGGGTGATTTACTAATGGCGCGCAGGCAAACCTGCGCCTGTTAAACCTGCTGAGTCATTTTTGCGCCTTTGCCCTTGATTAATATGCAATGTGGGCATTTCTGTCAGAAGACGCAAAATATTGGGAGGAGAACATGTAAATACGTGGGCGTTCCAGGCCCGCTGTGATTTATCAAATCTGAAACTGTTTGTGGCTTCTAATTTTGCGCATATTTTTACCACCTTTGAAAAGCATGTTTTAACTCGGCGCAAAAATGACTGCAGTGATTGTTGCGAGGAGAAGCAGACGCGTGGATCATTCCAGCACACTGTAACAGTGCTGCGTAGATTGTCTAGTGTGTGTCACAGGTTGTGAATGCAATGTTAAATGGGCAGATCCATGTATTTTCCAAACACTTGTGATGCAAACGTTTTGACAAATTCTCCAGACTCACAATTGTTTCATTCTGAGGAACAGTGTTATATTTACGAGGCTGAGAGATGGTGAATATGGAGATTGCGGCTCTTGGGTGCGTGTGTTATGTTATTCGTGCTGTAAATATCTTTCCACACATTTATGAATTTAATAGCAGCTCTTGATCTATTCCTAAGGTGATGGCGCAGACCCCCTTTACCCCCTGCACTAAACCTGACTGCTGGGGAGTAACATCAATATAATCTTGCCCATGCGCACGAGAAACATTTTGGAGCACAACGCATCCTGAAAAGTAGGTGTCAGTGTTTGGACCGCGCTGGAAAGGAACTTTATGCACCAGGTCGCTCTGATCGCTGTTGTTTGCTGTGTGTTGCACAACATTCAACAACATCACAGACCGGAGCCCGAAGATGTCTTTGCTGCAGCTCAACAATATATTTTTTGCTCCTTCCGTTCATATTTGAAGCTCCAATGGCTCGAAATTCATTATCTTTTGCGCTTTTCTTGCGCCCACAAGAGAATAGCGCCGTCAAACTGCTCATTTGAATATTGCCTTTTGGGTCGGTTAACAATTGCGCAATCAGTCTTACTAGATCTCCTGTAAATTAGGAACACGCCCTTGGCACAAAACTTTTGCGGCGCACACAACTTTGCTCTCTTTGCTTGGAATTTTGTTAAATCAAGCCCTCTATGTTAAAGCAGAACTAAGTAAGTTTTTTCACCTCAATAAATGTTTTCTAGAGTCCCTGTGGGGGTAAACAAGGACTTGGCGGGGTGATTCGTGGGTCCCTCCCCTCCCTCCGGGGTCTGTGTCCTGAAAGCAGCACTTGCAACTTTCAGTGGATCGGACCCGACTAATCTCGCGAGAACAAACCTGCTTTACGGCACTCACACTCACGTACATAAATACAAGCATGAAGCCCTTGCCGTTGTTAGCAACGCCACCCTTAGGAGCGCAAAGATGACAATAATACTCACCTGTCGAGACATTTTCTTGGTTTTGTTTTTCTTTCTTCTTGCAAAAGCGTTCTCTGCGGATTGTTGTTGGGGGGCGGCGGCGGATTGGATGGGGTGGGGGCGGGGGGGGTCTGCGGCGGGGGAACGTTACGACAGTGAGCTTTCACAGGGGACCAGTAGGGGGAGAGCGAGAGCGAGAGCAAAACTTACTTAGGTCTGCTTTAACTGTATGAAATCTTTCTACTTCTTATGGTGCGTTCAGATTAACTGAAGTGTCAGCGTCAGGAGCGGAAAGATGACATGTAAAGTCTAGGTTGAGTCTGTCAGAAGGCCACCAGAGTCTCTGCAGCGCATTGTGAGCGTTAGAAGCGTCAACTTTTTAACCTTTTCTTGCATTTCAAGCTTTGCCACTTGAAACGCGAGCAATGCAGAAGTTAAGCTTGCTAACTTGTGGCGGTCTTGAGGCTCTTGAAGCAGTGCGTCAACTGTCTTATTGTAGTGATGTCACTGTAGCTACATAACTTGGATCAAGCGGAAGCAGGAAAAACAGAATTTCAACAATGGAAGACAAGCTTATCACCGATGCACTTGACGTTGTCTAGCTTCATTAAGCAAATAAAGTCAATCCACTCTGTCGATATGATCTGCCATAGTTCAGAACATCCTGCAACAGAGGAAGCCCTGCCTACACACTCGGTTTTTTCTCAGAGGTGACACGCATTACAAGTGACTCAAACATAATGGTAAAACAAAGGTTTTCTATCTAATAAAATGTTTACATCATGAGATCAGCTTGATAACATACTTTATTAGATTCTGAGTAACATAAATCGACGAGCAAGGTAGCTTGGATGCAGATAATAATATATATTTGTTTGGTCTGAAGTTTGGGAAGATGGAAATGTTCTTAGAATAAAGAATAACTGAACATATTTTCAAGCAAGTTTAATAATGGATCAAGTTCATTTATTCACACTTCTTTTACCACCAGTAGTAATTCTAAAGAAATTTTTACATTAACTATTTAAAAGTAAAAAAAAAAAGGTTAACTGTAATGTAAAGCTAAAACACAGAGATTAAGGAGAAAGGTGAGTAATTTATTTACAAGCTTGACTGGAAGATGGTCAACCTACTATTTGAAATCCTAAAGGATCTGCTAGCAATGAAAGGTGCAAAACAATGAGCAAACTTAATTCATGTTAGCTCACATTGGTATTCTATGAAATCCCTGAAAGGCATGGTAGAAAAATCCTTTGAGGCTGTCTTATTTTCTAAGAGTGACCAACTTTTTTTAAACCTTTTGATTTTTTGCCCTGAAAGGCAAAAAAAAAAAATCTTTCTCCTAAAAGGCACTTTTCCATTCAAAAAATACTTTTGGAAAACCAAAAATGTATTTTTCTCTATATTATTTTTCATTAGCCTTGAAGGTCAAGGAGAAAAAAATATTTTTGGAGGCCTGCGTTTTTTAAAGTTTTATTTTTTTTTTATAATACCTACTCTGGCCACCAGGGTTTTTCTTCTCCTTCTTGTTTTTCAGGGCAAAAAGTCAGGAGGTAAAAAAAAGGTTGGTCAAACTTAGAAAATGGGACACCTGAACATATTTTTCTACCCTACCCTTCAGGGCTTCCGTAGTATTCTTTTTGTCATTGGACTAAACATCAGTCTTCTTTGTTTAGCTCAGAAGTTAAAATGTAACAGATTTAGTATTAGGATTGTTCTCAGAAATTAGGGATACATCTTCATCCACAGTGTATTAACTGCACCACTGTGCAGCCCCACTATAACTGTTTGTCAGTTATAGTCTGCTGGGTTTGCTGAAGGGTTCTGATGAAGAAGGGAATTTGGTTTTTAGATCAAAGTACGGCTTTAAAGTCAAGCGGTCAGTTTACTTGTTTGTGTCAGATACTCAGTTTGAAACATCGTAGCACATTCTTTGAAAAATTTTTTTTCCTGAGGTGGTTGATGTCAGTGGCGGCTAATGAAATATTTTTTGGGTGGGGCTGCCTAAATCCAATTAAGTGACGGTCAATAAAACATTTGTAAAGATTAGTTAAAAATACATTTTCAACTTCAGTTAAATATTTAACAAAGACTTTATTCAATTGTAAAATTTAAAAAAATAATCACTAGAACAGGTTAATCTAGTCAGCCAAACAAATAAACTTTGCGTATTAACATTACATTTTGTGTTAAGTAATATTTAATATAATATAAACATTAAATATGTTTGATGATTTTAGTTGTCTAGCACTGGATAAATCTCCACAGTTGTGTCCAGTGTGTCTCAGGAAATGTCCCACTGTGCTGAAGAACCAGTTCTCCATGCAGCAGGTCACATTGATGAGATGCTGAGTGAAGACAAAACACTTCTCAATGTGCAGCAGGATGGTGTCACACACCTGGAAAACAGTTTTTCATTATAATAAAGTTACAGCCATCTACTAGATATAATTTTAAACTTCCTAACAACTTATTTTCTTTACAGGCTTCTCTATCACTGGGTTTAACAAGTTTCCCTTCTGCTCAGTTTTATTCTACCAGAAACAAAAAAGAAAACATTACTTACTTTCATTATCATGTGTCTCCTGGTATTCTCTTCTTTATATTTTCAGACGGATGTTTCATATCCCTCCTCACTCCTGTAACCATCCAAAATAAACAAAAAGCAAAACTCCTGTAACCATCCAGGCAGGATCAGCGCTGCTTGTTTTAAACAAAAAACGAATCAGCATAGCTACATCCAGCTAGCTCCGAGTGAAGCCTCGAGTGCTTTCCTATCTCATTTAACGGCTGATTGATAGCAGGTAATCTCGTGGTTTGGGGCGCTTCAAAAATCGCCCTCTGTGAAGTTATTTTCTTCCCTTTTATTGGCAAAATTAAGTTCTTCCGTTTGGCAATGCAGATCTTTTACTTGCTAATTCGATCTAAGAGCCCGCCTCCAGAGGGCGCGTTCTCCAGCACCCCAGAGCTGAACTAGACACATGAGAAGTGAAGATGCAGGAGGAAATCATATTTTACAAAGCAATTTCTGTCTTTCAGAAATCATTTATACAATCGTCTCAGTATATAAATATACATATGAGTGTTTTTAACTCTAAATACATGTAATAAAAAAAAGGAAATCTCAGGGCCACATCAGGGTCCTAGTGCCCTCTATTGGCCAGCCGCCGCTGGTTGATGTTATAAACCTGAAAAAAAAAATGTTCCCCAATTTTATACATTTAATGAAAAACAACTTGCAAAGATTATCTCAAAGCTTGACTCTAGCTTTGTATTTAGGTATTACTGATCTTTTAACCAAAGTATCCAGATAAACAAAGTCTGAGTCTTACTTTACTCATTTAAAATTTGTGTTGTCACAAAATGAATGTTGACCTTAAGCTGCACCAATGCAATACATTAAAATTAATAACTGGAAATGGAAACTAAGCTAAACTTAGTCATAGAGGTGAGAGCTTGGGCTCTCAGAGCAACACATGCCTGTACTGTAGAGATGTTTTCATTGCATTGCGGCTTTGCAGCCAACCAGCTGTTCTTTTGTTTACATGTCAGACTTCTCAGAAAAAATCTTTAGAGACAGGAATGCTTGTACAACAACAGACATTATTATCTAGTTAATGCCTGCTGCAAATCAGATTATTACATCAGGAGTCAATGAAAACAAACAAATATCTTATTAGATAATTATTCACATTTAACACAGAGAAGGGCTTTACGCTAGTCAAAGGCAAGATCATTGATGGGTTGTAAATGTTGGCGAATATTATGTGGTCAGATTTTCCGACATGTTTTAGTCTCACATATTCTACTGACCTAGTTTTTGTAAATCCATAGTTAACCTTGATCTTCCTTCCTTCTTCTCCAGAGTAAGTATATTTCACTGTCTCACCTGTCTTTTTTTGGCACCAAACATTTGGGCTGAGACTTTCTGGCAGGCAAGCATCAACACATCTCCATCCTTAGTTTTCTGACAGCCGAGTGTCAGGGATGGTGTGTTGCAGAGCACCCTGTGGGAAAACAACACCAACACAAATCTGAGGGAGCCTCAACTCTGCAGCTTTCTTTGAGAAGGCCCTCCTGTTTTAATCTGCTGCCTGTCATTGCAAACATCACGGACACGTTCAGTTTTATGGAGAGGCAGCTGTACTTTTGGCATGTCAGTGACGATAGCATACTTTTAGAAAAGAACCTCTACAACAACACTGATAAAAACACTGGTAAAACTGTTCTTTTAATTAGCAGTTAGTATACTAAGATGAATTATATAAGTACTTTAAGATTACAATAAAGTTTTTACTGTTGAGAACATTCCATCATCAAGATGCAACCTCGTATTAAAATAACAACAACTGGATATTTTACGCTGTGCCATTGTTTAATTGCAACAATCGTAAAGACGGTCTGGCATCTGTGATCTGAAATCTCGATTACGCGAAACTTAAGATAAAATTGGAAAAGCATGAACGTCCTCTCCTGTCTGATTTCCTCTTCGCAGCTCACATTATTAATAATTAACAATACAAAACAAATGCAATATTTTGCTTATATCCGGCTCTACATTTGCTATATGTATCTTGGTAAATAGAGTAGTTCATGGTTGACTCAATGACTGTGAAGGTGTTCAGGTACAGTAGGTGCAAAACAAGCCCTGATCCTCAGCTCTTCACCACCATGACTATAAGGTGTTTCCACTGTTGTGCTGCTGTGTGTCACATGATAAAGGTATACATTAAAACTTCCATAAAAAAAGCACGAGAAAAAATCTAGAATTTTGTTCTCCTTTTTGTTAAAAACTGTAAAACATGTAACAGCAAATTATTCCGCTCAGGTTGTATTTATTTTTAAGGTCTAGCAGAGATAATAGGATTATTTGTTGAATAAGTTCTGATGTGTAAATCCTTAGAAGTGAAAGAGAATACACTTTATTACTGTAGTGATTCTTCTGCATGAAAAGTGACTTGACTTTTAATATTTTCTGTATTTTAAAACCATGACAGAAGAATTAAAATACCTGGTGCCTTTTTTAATTGTATTATAATCATAAACATGTACTGAATTTAAATATTTAAATAAGTTTACATCAATTTTTTTATATCTAACACTTCAAAGTCAACACTAAGAAAAAACACTAGGTTTTATTTATGCATGCTTTCATTGATTTGTGGAAATAAGGTTTTAATGAAGTTTGGCAGCCTGAATATATTCTAGGTATATTCCAGTGACGCCACTCCTCCAAGGTCAGCTTGATGGCGAGGAGCTCTCTGTCACCGATGTTATAGTTCTGTTGCGCTGGGGTGAACCGCCTAGAAAAGAAGGCCCATGGATGAAGTTTACCGTCAGCGTCTTTGTACGCTGGGACAGCACCGCGCCCACCCCGACGTCGGAGGCGTCTACTTCCACCACGAACTGAAGCGAAGTGTTGGGGTGGGTGAGGACAGGTGCTTGCGTGAAACGTCACTGCAACTCTCTGAAGGACTCTTCTGCCGCCTGGCTCCACTGGAAAGTGACTTTGTTGGAGGTGAGGGCAGTGAGTGGTGCAGAGATCGTGCTGAATCCCCTGATGAAACGCCGGTAAAAGTTGGCGAAGCCTAAAAATCTCTGAAGGTCCTTACGTGATTGGGGGACCGGCCACTCCTCGACTGCCTTAGTCTTGACGGGATCCGGCCAGACGCGTCCTCCTTCCAGGATGAACCCCAGGAATGAGACTGAGGACGAGTGAAACTCGCACTTCTCCGCCTTGACATAAAGGCGGTTCTCCAGCAGCCGCTGAAGAACCTGCCGCACATGCTTCTTGTGCGTCTGGAGGTCAGGAGAAAAAAAATGAGAATATCATCAAGGTAAACAGATACGAATTTGTGCAAGAAATCACGTAGGACGTCATTAATCAGATTTTGAAATACGGCAGGGATGAGGCATGTTTGAGGTGGCCGATAGGGGTTTTGAAGGCGGTCTTCCACTCATCCCCTTCTCGTATGCGCACCAGGTGGTACGCGTTGCGGAGATCCAACTTCGTGAAAATCTGGGCTTTGCTTGCGGGTTCGATGGCGGAGGAAAGCAGTGGTAAGGAGTATTTGTTTTTGAAGGTGATGCTGTTGAGGTTCCGGTAATCGATGCAGGGGCGCAGGCTCTTATCTTTCTTCTCGACAAAGAAGAAGCCTGCGCCCACAGGGGAGGAGGACGGCCGGATGAGTCTGTTCTTTAGGGAGTCGGTGATGTAACTCTCCATGGCCTCTCGTTCCTTGCGGGCTAAGCTGAAGAGACGGCCCGAAGGAAGAGGAGCACCTGGGAGGAGATTTATGGCACAGTCATAGGGTCTGTGCGGAGGAAGAGAGATGGCCTGCTCCTTGTTAAAAACCTGAGCCAGGTCGTGATAGCAGGAGGGGATCTTTGATAAGTTAGGGGGTGTAGATGGAGGTCCCTTACTAGGAGTGCTGGCAGGAAGGGCTGACTTTAAGCAGCAGCGGAGGCAGTGCTCACTCCAGGCGTCTACGCGCTGCTGAGCCCAGTTAAGCTGCGGGTTGTGCAGCGAAAGCCAGGGGAAACCTAGGACCAGGGGAGCCTCAGTGGTAGGAAAGATGCAGAATGTGATGGTTTCGGTGTGATTGCCAGATACGGTTAGTTGGACAGGTTCAGTAACATGAGTGATGCTCGACATGGAGCTCCCATCCAGCGCGTTTACGCGCATGGGAGTCTCCAGGCGACTGAGCCGGAGGTTAGCTTGTTTAGCCAGGTCAGGATGTATGAGATTCTGTTCTGAACCTGAGTCTATAAAAACAGTGCTAACAAGCGGCTCACTACAGGGTCTATTTATGGCCGCTGGGAGAATTAAGGGGCTTTGTTTGAGCTGGACCCGTCAGGACCCCTACTTTCACTGACGGGTCATGTCTTTTGGCGTCAGCGGGCAAGTGTCCACCAGGTGAGTGGATGACGCACAATAGACACACAGGCCGGCCGCTAGGCGGCAACAACGTTCCCAGTAACCTATTTTAATCCTCCCAATCTGCATAGGTTCGGGTGAAGGCATGCGTCTAGGGGGAGAGTGCCGCCTAGTGTGTGGTGCCGGACTTACAGGTGGTGGAGAGGCGGAAGCGGTCAGGTTGCGGACCCGTGGTCCATCTCGGGTCCGACGGTCAAGCCAAGTCGCCAGGCTGATGAGTCCATCCAGGGTTTTAGGTTCCTCCCGGCAGGCGATGTCCTCCTTCATACTGTCCGGGAGGGTGTTGTGGAACACACTTCGGAGGGTCTCATCAGACCATGTAGTACTGGCGGTGAGGGTGCGAAACTCTAGGGCGAAATCAGCCATATGACGGGGGCGGGGACGTAAGGCGAGGAGCTCCCGCATGGCGTCCTCCTTCGTCCCACCGTCAGAGAACGTAGCTTTGAACGCCTCTAGGAATCTGTCATAGGGAGTAGAGTCAATGGGGTTAGTCTTCACGTACGCGTCTGCCCACCTGAGAGCCTTGTCCCTCAGCCAGCCGATGATGAAGGAGGTCCGGCTGGCATCTGTGCTGAAGGCGTGTGGAGCCCGGCTGAACACAAGCCGACACTGCCGGAGGAACCCCTTGCAGTTTCTGGGGTCCCCGTCGAACGGTGCCGGATCGGGGATGGACACCTGGCGGTAGCCGGAGTCCACAGGTGGGGCAGAACGCGCCGAGACAGCAGCAGGAGGAGACGGGCTGCGGGAGAGCCTGGACATCACCTGGGTGAGTTGGTGGCTAAGGCTGCGTACATCAGTGGAGAGAGATGCCTGGTTAGCTGCAATTTCATTGAGGAAATTATCGTGCTTGCCCAGCAGAATCCCCTGCTGGGCTAGTGCGGTCTGGAGCTGGGTCTGGGAGCTCTCTTGGCCAGTTTGTTCTGTCATGTTTTTCGGGGGGGTTTTTATCGAGCCCCAAGAGCGACCCATCTCCAAACACACACAGGAGACAGAATGCAGTACAGTGCGTTTAATACTGAAGGTGCACAATAATAATACAGGACATGAAACTAGTGCAGACGGTGAACACACAGGACTGGAACTGACACAGGCGCAGGCTTGATCCTGGCAGCAGAGGAGAACAGGGTTAGTGCGAGGTCTCGGGGTACAGAACAAACACAAGCTGCAGTGTGTGGGGATTGTGCTCACTGAACTCACGGTGCAGCAGAGGCTGAAGGAGCGTGAGGAGGAATCCAGTCGGACTGCAGCGGTGGTGGTGATCCGGGAGATGAGACCTGATGAGAGATCCGGGGCGTGTGCTGAGTCCACAGATGACCTGAGACAGGGGTGACAGCAGCGCGCTGATCCGGTGGGTGTGGATCCAGATGAGACCAGAGACAGACAGGAAGCCAGGGGAAGAGAGAACGTTGTGGAACTCACGACTAGAGACAGCCCGTGGAGAAATGAGTCCTCTGTGTTTAGCGGGTTGACGACCACGCCCGAGGCACTCAAGACCAGGAGGAACGCTCCAGGACACGGTACTGAGAATAAGGGAGAGAAGGCAGGTTAGTGAACAACTAACGTTTAAACTGTCATTAGTAATCTCTGGCCACTCTGTTACCAACTGAGGATGAGTAACAAACTGGCGTCTGTCTGTGGTTCCTCCTCTGCTTAAATACCCAGCTCTCCTGAGCTGGGTAACGACCCACACCTGCAGCCACTGATGAACCTGCTGCCATGCCCTGTAATGATAATTAGTGGACACAGAGGGAAACACACACCACACACCAGCAGCAGAGATCCTGACAGAAGCAGTAACATTTAAGATAAAAGTAACGTTCAACTTTTTCTTGAAACATCCACTAAGTTTTGAGTCTTTATAGTTTAGTACGTTAAGCACAGATATAGGGATGCACTCTACTTCATTTTTATGCAGCACATTGTAAGATCTGACTGTCTTTGTTAAAAACTAATTGTGTAACCTGCTTTTGCAAATAAAGAAAATGCCGTTGTGATGCTGTCACAAGCTTCAAAAATAAAAACTCTGACATAGATTGTAAGAAAAAGGCAGCAATTTGAACAAATTACACTCTGGAATTAAAGGACACTGTTTAAAATACTAAAGTCTCAGATAGTGTAAATAGATGTTGACAAAAATGCTCCTTTTACATCATGCAGTGGAGGAAGACTCAAAGTTTTCATTCCAGCATCAAAGGTTTGATCTTTTCCTGAGTGTCACTAGCATGTCACCATCCTCCCACAATCCTCTTTCTAACTTTTAAAACAGTAAGACTCCAAGACTGAGCATCTCCAGCTGTCGGCCCTCATCACCTGGGAGTGCTTTCAGCTTTGCCTGAGCTCTTATTAAACTCTGCAGTAGGTGTGCAGCTGAGACTTTACAGATTGTTTGCAACAAGTGAAAAACATGAACTTTAAAACTGCTTAAACAAAAGAGGTGCTGAGTTGCAAAAGAAAAAAAAATTCTGAACGACGCTCACCAAGCATGATCTGCAGCAATTCGGTTCAGAGAAGTTTCACCGATACAATTTCAAAGAGTCCAAGGAAAAAAAATGTTCTGTACATCCTTGACTTATATTTGGACCCAGGCAATCAATAGGAACAGAATTACGAGGCAGTGAAGCGAGTGATTTTAATCTGGGACTAAATATCCAGTAGTGGATTAGTTTCAGACAATTTCATACCTCCAGAGCTCTTCATGAAATATGGATAAGGTAGAAGACAGAGAGGGAGAGGAGGGGGAATATGGAAAATAGAGGCATATTCCTAAACCTCCTCCGTCAATGGAAGCCAGATGAGACGGTTTAGAGGTGGGCAGCTGGAAGATTTCAAGTCACTACAGAACAGATGCCCCATCACCCACAGCCTCAGTTTGGGCACCAGTTTAATTAGAAAGACCCCCTGGTAGGATGCTTTTCAACACTGACAGCGAAGTTCCCTGGCAGGCCTAGATTCTTCCTCACTGTGGGATGTCTCATGGTCATTGCTACTGATGAGTATGGCGTGTGTGTGGAGGGAAAAAACAAAGACATGCAAAGATGTAAAATGGGTGATTTACATAAATGGATCATTAAAACAAATCCATCCTGTGCTGTAGTCATTTACTTTGAATTTCTATTAGCAATGTGATCTGGGGCAGGACACGCACAGTCCAGTCCCCACATCTTAAATGAGTAATTGCTATGTTGGTCCAAAGCAGAGGAAAATATTACAACAACTGCAAGAATGTGAGACTTATATACAAGCAGAAATATCTTTTCCAGGACAAATACATTCAAAGCAATGTGAGGATGCAGTCAGGCTGGACAAGAATTGAGTTTGCAAAATGTCATGGCACCATGATATTTGGTTACAAATTCTGAGATAGCTAGGTACAAGTCAGGAATTGCATTGTGGGACTAAATGAGTTTAAGGGCTGTAAAGCAAAACATATTGGTACCATCGATTTCTTCCATGGGGGATCAAAGGACAGCAGCAGTAGCTCAGGAGGTAGAGCAGGTCGTCTGGTAACTGGTAGGTCACCAGTTTGAATCCCCACTCTGTTAACTAAAACGATAACTTTGCCATTATGTCCTTGGGTAACACACCCTGCCTATTTAGTCAGAAGGTCTGGTGGTGCCTGGACAGCTGTGGCTACAATATGTGTGTAGTTTATCACCACCAAATGTGAGTGAGTGAATGAATGGGTGAATGACAGGTGTAAAGCGCTTTGTGTCGTCTGACTCGAAAAGCTCTACACAAGTACACTCCATTTACCAAGGACTAACACCTTCCAACATCACCTCTTTATCCTTCACATTTATGGCCAAATGAAGATTCACTGACAAGTGTCAGCATCATCACAAAGCATAAAATGTTTTTCTGAAAGGAATGAAGTAGAAATTAATCCTGTACAATTTTACAGAGCTTTCACTGTGAAACTGTTTCATTTTGCTCTTCACATGAACAAAGCAACAGTACATAGTTGCTAGGAGATTTGAGATCAAGTTTTTTTTTTTATTGTTACGTGCAAGTCACAATGGAACATCATTACTGCAACGTAGTTCTTAGACTAAGAACCTCTTAATATTGTATCACAAAAAGGAATTGCAATATTAAATAGAGGATACAAATGAGTTAGTTCTGTATTTCTCAGTAGTAGGCAACTGGGTGTGCAGATTGCTCAGCAGGTTAATATCCTGATGGCTTGTGTATACGACAAACTGTTTTTGAATCTGCTAGGGCACATCTGGATGTTCCTGCAACAGCAGGAGCATAAAGTCTGTAGCAGTTCACTTTACGATCACAGCTGATCCTCTGCACTTCAGCACATTGTCTCATTGAGAATAACTAAAAAATGATGATTCATGTGAAGCATGTTAAAGGTGGAATAAGAAACATGAACACCAGAGCAACATCCAGTGCAGAACAAGGCCTTCAGCCATCGGGGCACCAGGCTTGCAACCCCCCGGGTGCCCTCTGATGCTGCAAAAATTGCTCACCCAAACCCCCTCTGGCCCCCAATCCTCTCCGGTTGCTCCTCCCCCAAGAAGGACAACAAAATCCCTGATGCTCCGAAACAGCTTCTTGACCCACCGACTCCACCACCCTCCACAGTACCAGCCTCACTATTACAGACTATTCATCGTAGGCAACCCGCAATTGTACACGCTACTCTGCCAACTATTGGCTTTGAGATGTAAACAAAATGCCAATATCTTGCCCGTCAGAATAAATATTTATTATATTTTACTCAAAATATATTTTTAAAAGGAAATACTGTACCGTGGAGGAATTATGTTGTTAAAAATATTGCTTTTTATAAAAATGTGGCACCTTTACTCTGTTTGAACCCTTATTACAAGCAGGATAAGACTCAAAAGTGGCCTAATTTAAATTAAAACTACAATATTAAAAAAGAGACTAAAATGCATTAAATGTAAACAAACAAACAAAAATTTACCATACAACAAGCTCCCAAAAGGTGCACAACTAAAACTCCCCATTTAAAGAAGCTCAGGCTAAATCCCTTATTTGTGGTGTATCAAACTCTAGGAACAAATCTTTCAGCTGTAATGGAAAAATTATTCTTATCAAATACTCTGTCCACTTTACACATTGCTGTGTTGTTTTCAAAACATGTCAGTGACCCATTTAGAAATTATTTTTCAATGTGTTAAAGAAAACTTAATGGGCCATACTGGATGAGGCCTGATGTTAGCTGAGACCCTTGACATACATCACTGCAGCACCAGTGTTGTTTTGACTTCAGTTTTATTTATAAGTTGCTTGTAATAATCGTTTTAGTTTTATTAATTCATTTACTTTGCTGTTCTTTTTGCCTCTGGTGCCTTTTTTTCTGCATATAATTAGAATAAAGTTTATTTTGGCATTGTCCGTGGGTGGCTTTGCATCTATTCTTTCTAAACTGTCGAGTGCCAGTGCATTATTCTCTGATTACACTCTGTCTCTTCATCTTTTTATTGCCAGTATGGCTTCAAAGCACAGTAAGGTCTCTCAGAACACAAGCCAACAGAAGTCATAAACCACTTTTACCTGCTGTTATATCCTTTTAATACAAAACTATTACTCCAAAGTTGTTTGGTGAATGTCAAAGTGCACCAAAAAATGTTTCACTAACACTAAATTGAAAACTGTAACTAAATAGTTTTAGATAATTAGTAGAGTTCCCAATTTATGTTGTAAACAAAAATATGTAAAACATTTTTACCCACTGGCCATGTGGGATTGTGTTTTGCATCACATAACATTCAAACAACAGTTAAAATGACACCAGTAAAAGAGATACAGTATAAATACCTTAGGGATTTACACGTAGCTCCCCATTTTAACTTTTGGTTTTATTGAGCCTTGACATAAAGTAGTCTTACATTTACTCCCCCTTTCTCTAATAGCATCTTATGCCCCTTTTCCATCGACAAATCGGCACGGCATGCTTGAGAGCGGTACAGTATGGCGTGGACCAACTCGCTTGAGGCGGTGGAAACATAAAGCGGACGTAAGTGGGGATATGGGCGTGCCCATCTGGCCATGAAAAGTGGCGCGTAAAAGTCTTTGTCCGCGACGTCACAGCGTGTGAAACAACAACAACAATGGCAGATATACGTGTGTTTTTGTACTTTGCACTCTGTCTGTGGTTCATTTACAGTGGGGCAAAAAAGTATTTAGTCAGCCACCAATTGTGTAAGTTCTCCCACTTAAAAAGATCAGAGAGGCCTGTAATTTTCATCATAGGTATACCTCAACTATGAGAGACAAAATGAGGAAAAAAAATCCAGAAAATCACATTGTCTGATTTTTAAAGAATTTATTTGCAAATTATGGTGGAAAATAAGTATTTGGTCACCTACAAACAAGTAAGATTTCTGGCTTTCACAGACCTGTAACTTCTTTAAGAGGCTCCTCGGTCCTCCACTCGTTACCTGTATTAATGGCACCTGTGTGAACTCGTTATCAGTATAAAAGACACCTGTCCACAACCTCAAACAGTCACGCTCCAAACTCCACTATGGCCAAGACCAAAGAGCTGTCAAAGGACACCAGAAACAAAATTGTAGACCTTCACCAGGCTGGGAAGACTGAATCTGCAATAGGTAAGCAGCTTGGTGTGAAGAAATCAACTGTGGGAGCAATTATTAGAAAATGGAAGACATACAAGACCACTGATAATCTCCCTCGATCTGGGGCTCCACGCAAGATCTCACCCCGTGGGGTCAAAATGATCACAAGAACGGTGAGCAAAAATCCCAGAACCACACGGAGGGACCTAGTGAATGACCTGCAGAGAGCTGGGACCAAAGTAACAAAGGCTACCATCAGTAACACACTACGCCGCCAGGGACTCAAATCCTGCAGTGCCAGACTGAAGCCAGGACACGTCCAGGCCCGTCTGCGGTTTGCTAGAGAGCATTTGGATGATCCAGAAGAGGATTGGGAGAACATCATATGGTCAGATGAAACCAAAATAGAACTTTTTGGTAGAAACTCAACTTGTCGTGTTTGGAGGGGAAAGAATGCTGAGTTGGATCCAAAGAACACCATACCTACTGTAAAGCATGGGGGTGGAAACTTTATGCTTTGGGGCTGTTTTTCTGCAAGGGGACCAGGACGACTGATCCGTGTAAAGGAAAGAATGAATGGGGCCATGTATCGTAAGATTTTGAGTGAAAACCTCCTTCCATCAGCAAGGGCATTGAAAATGAGACGTGGCTAGGTCTTTCAGCATGACAATGATCCCAAACACACCGCCCGGGCAACGAAGGAGTGGCTTCGTAAGAAGCATTTCAAGGTCCTGGAGTGGCCTAGCCAGTCTCCAGATCTCAACCCCATAGAAAATCTCTGGAGGGAGTTGAAAGTCCGTGTTGCCCAGCGTCAGCCCCAAAACATCACTGCTCTAGAGGAGATCTGCATGGAGGAATGGGCCAAAATACCAGCAACAGTGTGTGAAAACCTTGTGAAGACTTACAGAAAACGTTTGACCTCTGTCATTGCCAACAAAGGCTATATAACAAAGTATTGAGATTAACTTTTGTTATTGACCAAATACTTATTTTCCACCATAATTTGCAAATAAATTCTTTAAAAATCAGACAATGTGATTTTCTGGATTTTTTTTCCTCATTTTGTCTCTCATAGTTGAGGTATACCTATGATGAAAATTACAGGCCTCTCTGATCTTTTTAAGTGGGAGAACTTACACAATTGGTGGCTGACTAAATACTTTTTTGCCCCACTGTATGTTGGTTTGATTTTTGGTTCTTGTGGAGGACGTCGCCATTGTCCAAAGTCAATTGTATTTTAAAATAAAATATTTGTATGGTTGCTGGGAGTTTCTTTTAAAGCCTTTTGCGGGAGCGCTTCTGAATCACACCACGTGAACACCACACACAGCCGGGCCAATCAGGGGCTACCACTACGTAGGTACTCGTGTCACTGGTAGCAGTTTACTGGACCAATCAGTAGACAGGTTGGCGTGTGGGCCCGCTTTGGGCCACTTCGGACTACCGAGAAGGTGGTCTGAAAAAAGAGGCCGGGTTGGCGCGGAATGACGCGGTTAAGACCCGAGAAAGGCGGTGGAAAAGGGTCCACAGGGGGCTAAAGTGAACCGAGCCGCACCGTGTTCTGTCGGTGGAAAAGCGGCATTCGAGCCCTCTGTTATTAGGGCCTATCTACCCCCTGCCAAACACTTACTGGTGCCCCCGCCAGCTGATGCACTGATAGTTCCTAGAGTTTGGGACCAGGTGCTTGGGTGTGCTCGGCCTCCTCCTGGTGGCTGCTTGGTAGGGCTTGGTGTTTCCTGGCTTGGTTGGGTCCGTTCTGGTTGGGCTGCCCTTGGGCCTCAGGCTTCTGAGCCGTATCCCAGTGTGCTCGGGTGTAGCTGGCTACTGGTGGGGCCTGTGGGCTTGCTGCTACGGCTCCCTGGGGCATCTGTACTGTGGTTGTGGGGCAGCTGCCATGGGGGTCGCTGATGGTCTTGTCTGGGTGGGGGCTGTGGTTGCCCCTAAGGGTCCTCCTAGGGTGGGCGGGGCTCTGGGTTTTACTTGTGGTCTGCTTCTGGGTCTGGGGGGCAGGGCTGGGGCTTTTCATATCTGCCCATATGGTCCCAGGCAGTCCACGCACACAGTTTTTCAAAGATGCACACTAACTTGGCTGCCACTAAGGATATTGTATTTTAAGCAGTGTTATGATTTGTTTGTGTCAACAATGACATTATCAGTGTTTAAATACAGATGTTGGTGGATGCTGTGGTGTCTCTGCTCTTGTTTTTGTCTTTCAGCAGGTGTTAAAGCAGATTTCTAGTGTTTCTCTCTCTCCCACCTTCTTCATTTCTACCTTCTTCTATATTTTTCCCCTTCATTTCCTTTCTCCTTTCACCCCATGTCCACTCATTTATGAAAGTTGTGATAAACAAAAATAACATCCAGATAAAATGACAATAAATAGAATGTAAATAACAAGCAGTGAACATTGCAGTGATTGCTGCATGCTCAGCTTGTAAATCTGTCAGGCATTTCTAAACATCCAGATAACAATTCTGAAGGCTTTATTGCCAGACAGGACAGGGGGAAAAAAATCTGACAAGCTCATCACTACCTTAAAGGAACCTAAGGCAGCTTTACAAAATCTGATTCAGTGCTGCCGCGACAGGCGCTGTGGCTAACTGCAGCCACCAGCCAAGCCGGCACGGGAGCGCGCACAGACACTTTACAGACTGTTCGTCTTCACAGCACTGCACCGGGGAGGCTAACATACTTCACGTCAGGTCTCTCCACTCTGTTATTTGATTTGATCTCATCATTTTCATACTGTATCAGGCTCTAAACACGACCTATAATGTTTTCTCACCTGGTCACAAGGAAATGAGCCATGTCAGCATCCGTTTTCACTCCCAAATGCAGCTGAAGTTCCCTCCATGAACCGAACGTATATCCAATATTTATGCGGGTGCCTGCCCGGCTTCGGTCATGTTTTTTTTTAGACTCACGAGATGCAGCTGATAAAGTCTTTTTTTTCTTCGTGGTGCCACTTTTTTGGGGGGTGAGAGTGGATGCAGGTCATTAGCTGGCTGGAGAAACATCCATAAGTATACCTTCAGTGTTCGAATCCAAGTCCACGGCGGCCATGTACTTCCGGTTCAAGAGCTGTCGGCAACGCGCATGCAGCGTCAATTTACGTCACATCCCTACAACTGCGCGGGAAATTCGGACGTCGAACTGCAGCGCATTATGTGGCACACAGCGTTTCCAAGGCAACAGACATATATGCGGATGGCCTCGTTATTTTGGGTTTTTAATGCTTCATGACCCATTAGCATTGAATAAACTGGAAATGCATGTGTAGTTTTTCACAAATCTTGCCTTATGTCCCTTTAACCCTTTTAACATTTATAAATTTAACATTGATAAATGGACTCATATGGATTTTTATGTTGCTCCCCATTTTAACCTTTGGTTTTATTCAGCCTTGAAATAAAGTCATCTTACATTTACGTTGTTCTGTATCATCATGTGTTTCCTCAAAGAGGATGTGATCTCCTTTCCCACAAGCATGAGTTTATAATATCTTAATTTCATCGTATTATTATGTGCAATCCTTCTTTCTAAATGGGAGTTTTAGATTTAATCTGAAATGAATTGAAAGACTTGAACTGAATGGCAGTGCTTAAAGTCAGTTTCCTTATTAAGTGCTTGATTATTCAGTGAAAACTAATTAAAGCTGATGCCAAGGTCGCTATGGCATAAGATGTGTGTCAAAGGTTATAGCTCTCCCCTACTTTAGGAATTTCTAGCAGGAGTTATTAGAACATACATATAAATACTGGAGACATCAGCTGTTCCAAGAAACTGCAAACAAATGGTACAGTTTGCTGGAAGCAAAGCATCAATCAGCAAAAAAACCCTACATTTGATGACAAGGTTGTGAGCAAAGAGGAAGATTTTAGCTGAAGACACTGATATAATGTTTTAGAGCTGGTCTGGAGAAGAGAAAGTTTACTATTTCACTCTAAAAGGTGACATGTCGAGTAGATTTCATTTCCAGTTAGGATCTATATTTAACACATTCAAAAAAAAAATTAAATCTGAGGTTAAACAAGTTCAGGTGTTGTTGAACATTCCTGTTTATTTATGAGAGCTGTTCACAGGAATATTAAAACAGACCTGTCTTATTGCTCAATGATCAACAGGTTTAATTTAAACCTAATTTCAGCTGTTAGATGTCATCAGCTCAGAGTTTTGGTTCAAGGGAATTTGGAAAACTACTACAACTTGACAGCAAAGGTTCAGCCACAGAACACACACGATGATGACTGAATCATTAAAAATCATGAATGATTATAATAAATTAAAATTACTGGGATGCAATAGCAGTAATATTTAAAAAATGCCGGGAAAAAGGCTGCAGAAAAAGACTTGAAAATGTGGAATGTATATTCACAGTTTTGCATTAAAAATGTAGCAGCTTATGTTGCAGCATACCTACTGATGACTAATACTGAATAACTGAAAAGGTGAAACGAATGAATAAAATTATAATATTTTTAACTGGAACTTGAATTGGTTATCTAAATCTAAATTATCTAAAAATGAATGACAATAGAACTAATTAGAACATCTAAAACACTTTAAGAAAGAATATTTAAATTTTTGTAAGTAACATTTCAGATTCGGTCCAATTAAAAAAACACAAAACATATGTTTTAAATGTTTGAATTAATTTGTCAAATACACAAAGTGATTATGGCAGCTGTTCAGATGCTCATGATGGAGGCTGAGCTCTCTGGATCTGAGTCAGTAACACTAATGTTAGTTTTACTAAATCAGACACTTCTGAGCTGGTAAAATTCATATAAATTCAATTTCTAAATCAGAAATCAGTATTTTATCTGAAAATTTAACAATTTATTAATCTTAACTAGAATAACGTAACCAGAGTTGTCTGTCTGTCTGTCTGTCTGTCTATAAGCCATCCTCAAAAGATGCTCAAACCACCTCAGCCGATTTGTTTTGATGAAGAGGAGCAGCGACTCCACATTGAACTCCTCATGAATAGCTCCACACCCCAAGGGTAAATCTTTCCACACTGCTCATTTCAGCCACATGTATTCTCAATTACATTCTTCAGGTCATTACAGGGGTGGCTGTGGCTCAGTGGTTAGAATGGTCATCCTCCAATTTGAAGGTTGGTGGATCGATCCCAGCTGCCACATGTCACTGAACCCCATGTTGCCCTCTGATCTGCGTATCGGGTTGTGTGAGTGTTAGCCCCTACCCTCTCCCCCCGGATTACATATTGGGTTGTGTGAATGGGTAAATGCAAAACCTTATAGTGTGAAAGTGCTTTGAGTGGTCTGAATGACTAGAAAAGCGCTATACATTTACAGTCTTTCTCAGTTGCTTTGGTGCATTTCTCACAATATAATTAAACTTTCCACCACTGCTAAGGCATTTCTCAAAACAATTAGTTACAACACCAGCATCTTTGAGTAAAAAGTCAAAGGGTGTGAACATGTTTTCATTGTGACAGATGACTCTGGAAGTTCTTCTCAATGTCATGTAAAGTCAAGACAGCATTTTGAAAACTAGAGTTAAATAAAAATTAAGACACTAAATATGCACTTTACTGTATATTTGCAACTGTTCACAGCATCATGCAACTGACAACAGGACTAGAGGATGGACTTCCTGCGACAACTGAGGAAGTTCAACCTACCGACACAGATGATGGAGGATTTCTACACCTCCATCATGGAGTCCATCCTCACCTCCTCTATCACCATCTGGTCCACAGCAATTTCAGTCAAGGACAAGGGCCGACTGCAGCATATCATCTGCTCTGCTGAGAAGGTGATTGGCTGCAATACCACCCCCCCCACCCCCATCATGGACTGGAAGCTGAAAATACTGTGAAACTGACCGTGCTGCAAATCAATGGACAACTAGATGCTCCCGTCTGTCTGGCCGCATATTTTCATCTACATCACAGTAAATATCAACTCTCTAAATGCAACGAGGAAAGTATCTTCTTGAGTCTCAAATCCATCCTCTACAGGACTCTGATGGTGCAGAGCAAATTAGTTTGTGCTTAATAACCCTAAATTACAGCATGATCACCTGTTCTCCTGACAAAATAATGATAATAATCTGAATAATGGAAATGACAGTGGTTCTCCCAACATTTGGCTGCACCCTTCGACCAGCCTCAGCCACCGTGAGGCCATGATTTACCTCATGATCCACAAGTGTTTCCCTGATTTCATCAGGAATATGTGGTTGGCCTCTTCTTCCTCTTCTTCCTCTTCTTCCCCAGTTTGGTCCCCTTCCTCCACACATCCTCACCCCTCTTCCATGAGACTGACCTTCCATATATTGTAGTTCTGTAGATACAATATGCACCTCAGGCCAATCCTATCTCCTGGTTTACTGTATATAGTACTTGTAAAGTTTGGGTTCATGTGATTCAGCAGTGAAGAAGAGGCTTGTTATTGGTTGCAACTAATAATTCACTCTCATCTTTTCATCAGTGTACGATAAGGTTCACCTGCAAGTTATTTATGGACATTTTCATGTAAACACAATTAAAATATTTTTAAAACGAATGTACAAAATGTTTGATAACATGTTCAACAATTTTTGTGTGCAATGACACAATCAATGACATGAAGATTATTAGTTGTATGAACAATGACTATTCAGCCTGTACAAGTATAGTTAATTTTGATGGACATGATCTAAGTATCGGTATCGTATCAATTGGAAAAAAGGGTATTGTTCCACCCCTACCTAAAGTAATTAAATCTATTTATCAATCGTTTGGGATGCCAAGAATGCAGGGAAAGAATGCTGAGAAAACACTAGCATTAATTACCAAAGGGATTTTTTTAGTATTGTCCTTGAAATCTTTTTATAGCCATAAGAGAGATGACGTTTGATGTTTGACAATGGTTTTAATGATACTTTTAACTCTGGGGATCATTTCTAAATAAGTGTAGTATATATTAAGAAAGAGAGATGCAATACCCTTTAAAGTCATCTCAGTCTAATCAATAGCTCTATACTTCCTGATATGTAAATTGACTGCACAGTAGCTACCAAACTGCCTGATGCAGTACATAATGTATTTCCCTTCTTTCAACTCCTCTAAGCATGGCACAAAGCTGAGCTGTTCCTGCTGGGGTCCCTCCACGCACCAACTGGCATTAAAATTGAGAAGAGAATGACATTCAAAGGATTACCAAAGACAGAGATCTTTATGGCTGATTTGAAGTGAAAATCTCTCGGATCTTCATCTAGCTTTGCTTCTTAGAGCATGAGATTAGGCATTAATGCTGTCTTTGATTGTGAACAAAAAAAAAGTCACAATGATGCCTATCACCTGTAGACTAAAATCTAAAATAAACAACAAATAAATAGATACCTGCAGTGATAAGTGTTTAACCGATTAGTGTAATAATAAAGATCCAAGATCCAATCCAAGGATGGCATATAGAAATACGTCGTTTTAAATCTATTTTTAGTGTTTGTGTTTTGAAGAGCTTAAACTGAATCAGACGATATAAAGGCTTCGTTCTGCTCAACAGCCCACCTGCAGCTAACAAACCAACTGTCTGTGTTCTTAAAAAAATAATAGGCCTTGTTTGAATGGCAACATAATGACTCATAATTCATGAGATAATCAAAAGAAAATCTCCCACTAAGTTAAAAGAATCTCAGAAAATGTCTAAAGAAGTGTGTTTAACCCTTTTAAAGCCTAATACATGAAACAACAGTTAGGAAATTCTTTGTTCATGGGGGAACAGCAACAATAATAATGATAATACAATATGTTTGCACTTTTCACCTGTAGTACTTTGACAGGATAGGATAGGATTCAGTTCAGCATGTTTTGGGGAAAGTACTGATCCTGTTGGAGACTAACCTGGCTCTTCTAGATCTACGTGTAGCCCCACGTGTCCAGTCGGTGCCATACATAGAACTGGAAATGCTCTGTCTGAAAGTGTATGAAAAAAGGGGGGGACATCTGGTACAATATTTTAAGCTGACTGGAAGACGCGCTAGCAAGTGTCTGCCTATTATCATGTGTCTTTTGCTAATCACAGTTAATCAAGCTTTTCCATATCCAGTCAGGAGAAAAGCACAACACATCGTTACCACCAAGAAATGCAGTTCTTACCTTTGCTCATTTTCCAATGAAGAAATCAATAGCTGCTTCTATGTGTACGTCCACCAGCACGGCCATGTTTCTTTTGCTTTGCCTGGGCACTTGCTGCTATCGTCATACCTGAACACCTGCCCCAAAGCACAATGCTAACACATGATTGGCCCGAACCACCAGTGGCTTGAAGTCGGACAGTTTAGATGGAGCCGTACAATATGAATTTTTGAGGGTTTGGAAAACTAAAAATCTCGTGACAATCCATCTTGCAGCGCAAGGTTAGTTGGAGACACGGAGCTCCAAACAATCTAAATACTATTTATTTTCAAATCAAAGGACAGTGAAAAAAAATTTTATGGCAAAAAATGGGTTACATATTTTTGTATAGCTTCCTGTTTTAGACTGTGAGTGGGTAGAGCTGTTGTCTTCGTAATGGAGGGTTGGCAGATCGATCCTGGCTTCCACTACCATGTGTTGAAGTGTCCTTAGGCAAGACACTGAACCCAATGTAGCCCCCCGATTTGCATATCAAGTTGTATGAATGTTAGTCCCTCCCCTTTCCCCCCGATTTACATATCAGGTTCTGTAAATGGGTGAATGTAAAACTTTGAGTGGTCTGAATGACTAGAAAAGTGCTAGATAAACACAAAAAATTTAGGCTTGGCTTTTTTGAGTCGAATCATATTGATTCACACTGACCTGTCTCATAGTGTCATGAATCAGGATTTTCTTGCCATTTTTTCGCATTTCTGATTATGTCATGCTGTTCTCTCTGCTCACCCCATATAATCATGTTCATGGTCCTCACATGTTTGTTAATTTACCCTTCGTATTTTTCCGTGGTGTACCGGACTGGGTGGGTCGAATCGAAAGGGCTCCCCCTTTACGATCCTCAGGGTAGAAGAAATGTTGTCAATTGCACTGAGCGACCATGTAAGCAGATCCATAGTTTGGTATTCAAAATTTGTGTGATTTATTCCAACCCCCCCCCACCCAAAAAAACCCCCAAAAAATAGAAAGAACCCCTATTTCTGTAGAGAGTTTTGCACTGAGTCCATTCAACCCATCTTTGGAAACACTGCCAGCACTTGCGTCATTGTCTCTTGTGCTAAACCAGAAGTCAGTTTGTAGACATTTGCTTTTGCCTGGATTTTAAAATGTCACAAAAATGTGCCATAACATTGTCATTGTACAGATTGATGCTGCATGAGGCCACAGCTTTTTGAGTGATGTTGCACACAAAAGCACTTCTCCTCACATAACACACATTACTCTTTGACGGCATTGGAAGTGAGTGCCTTCACCTCCCCTGACAGGTGCGCAGTGGGGTGTCTTGTGTACCAACCCCATAAAATCTGTGTCCAAGGAAAAATTTGTATCTGGGATATTCAAACATTATTCTTCTATGGAAAAATCCCCATTCAGAGGATTTTCTTTTTAGAGGATTGACTGCACATGCATAGTAATTTTAAACTTGATTCAATATGTCTAAAATTGTTTGAAATGTTGTGAGTAAATTATAACAAAGTTTGATCAGCTGTGAATTCAGCAGTGATAAACAACAAGCTGATGATCATAAAATGCTTCTGTAGGTGTTGTAATAAACACTAACAGGTGCCAAGGGGAGCTCATTTCAAGTCTCTACAGGATGTTATTTAAAAAGTGTCACATTCTCCTGTGAAATTATTAATTATTTTTTTCTGATGTGCATAAATGGAAATATATTTAAACAGTTCAGTCTAGAAAAAGAGGTGTTAATGTATCATGGTTTCCATTATTCTTCTTTAATATCAAGATCGTGTCCAGATAAGGTCAAAGGGTCACATGGGATGACATCACTAGACTCCCCAAACTTACATCAAGGCAGTGAGGAGGCTGCTATGTCTTTAGTACTTTTCTAGTAGTTTTCTCTGCTAAGTTCCACGTCCCTGACGCCATGTTCTCTACATCAGTAGCTGGTTCCCATGATCCTCATTGCGCATGTGCTCATGATAGAACTATAGTTAACCACAGTCAAGAAATAAAGTGGTTTTACACTCTCCTGTTTTAGTTTTTTTAATGATCTGGAAAATTTGAGTCACATTTGTTCATATATTGATTTGCTTGGAGTTAATAACACACATTACATAAACAAATACAATTATGAAAATTCAAATAGTAAAACTTTGTAACAACAAATGCACTTGAAGAAAAAGTCATTTCAAATCTTGACCAAATGAATATATAATATACAGCCTAGAGGGAAAGCCTGGGGAGTTTTAAAATGTTTTCTTTTTTAATGTTTCTGGGGACAAAAGATACAACAAAGTACTCCTTTTCTTTTCAAAAAGACATGAGATTCAGCTGTCATGTCTAAATCAGACATTTGGAATTGTTATTCTTGTATTTTGAAAACGCCTTTTCTTTTAACAGAACTGATACACAAGGGTTGTTGTATAATCGTCCACTAAAACAGCCTTGTTTTCATGCTTTTTTCCAATACTCTGTATTAAATTATTCATTTTACTGTGAATTGATGCATATTTTTTAAGACAGCTGGTCAGATCTGAAGGGGAGGGCAGCTGGGATGGATTGTGGGTAATGAAAAATGGGTGTGGGGTTGGTAATGTTGGGTGGAAGAGGTGAGCTGATCTGCCATCTGTGTAATTGTTTTGTACACTGCTACATTATTCAACCCAAAGGTTGATATATGCTACAGAGACAATAAAGAGACACCATGAAAATGCAGCGCAACCATTAGTTACAACTTTAAAATCTTCTGTTTGTGATTTTATTGTGTTGTTTGTGCCGTCATATGTGAATGTTCTTTCTTTTTATTGATGCTTACAGATAATAAAGACAGTTACTTTCATTGCCATGACATTAACCTCTCCTGTTTTCCCATCGAAAGTTTGGAACGTTTAGGAAATGATAACGAAATTGAAACGAGTCAAATTTTTTTAATGCCTCTGCAGTAATCTCCCAGCTCTTATAGACTCATCTATCTGTCATCAAGGCAAGCAGAAATTATTAATGAGTGACCTAATGTTTACTGGTGTGTATGATCTTATGAATTATTATGCAGTTTAATGGTTGTTTTTTTAGGTTTCCAATGAGCCATTTGTTAAACTAATGACCAATAAAGTCTGCATCTGCAGCAAATCATTCTAGACAAAAGTTCACAGGTTATATTGGGATGTTTTTTTAAGCTAATGTCCTGCAATTTATTTGTAAAGTATATCTGCATATCCAGAAACCCTTTTAATGAGGGTCCACACAAATCTTAATATGTGAAACATGAAGTCCTGTGATGTTCATGCCCTGATATGTTTCTGTGACGCATGCATGATTGCAATTTTTCAAGGAAGTTATGTGACTCAGTCTGTTGTTTTGGCTCTCCTACCAGAATAGCAGTAGTTTATCCATTATAAGTTCACCCATGACGCAGTTGTTTTGCATTCCTTACAGACCATCACAACAAATAATGATCCAATATCATGCATCAAAAATGAATCAACATTGCAAAAAGAAGAAGAGAGGCAAGTCTTTCAGCAGCAGACACAGTGCACGATCAGTAATAAAACAACAAAAACAAAAAATACCAAGTATAGACCACATGTTCCTGGTACTCTTTAAATGGCATGAATAGTCACACACACACACACACAAGTGTGTTTTGGTATCCTTATGGGGACCGTCCATTGACTTCCATTGATTTTAGTAACTAGATTTATACCTAACCCAAACCCTTTTCCTAACCTTAACCATTACTGATCTATAACTAACCCTAAGACTAACTAAAACTCTATTCACACCATACCTATAAACCTAACCCCTAACCCTAAAAAGGGGAGTCCCCCTCATGGGGACCAGGCTTCGGTCCCCACAAGAACCCTCGGACTCCAGAAAGATAGTAAAAGTCAGGAAACGGGTCCCCAGGAGGTCAGAAATACAAACCCACACACACACACACACACACACACACACACACACACACACACACACACACACACACAAGTGTGTTTTGGTATCCTTATGGGGACCGTCCATTGACTTCCATTGATTTTAGTAACTAGATTTATACCTAACCCAAACCCTTTTCCTAACCTTAACCATTACTGATCTATAACTAACCCTAAGACTAACTAAAACTCTATTCACACCATACCTATAAACCTAACCCCTAACCCTAAAAAGGGGAGTCCCCCTCATGGGGACCAGGCTTCGGTCCCCACAAGAACCCTCGGACTCCAGAAAGATAGTAAAAGTCAGGAAACGGGTCCCCAGGAGGTCAGAAATACAAACCCACACACACACACACACACACACACACACACACACACACACAAGTGTGTTTTGTTATCCTTATGGGGACCGTCCATTGACTTCCATTGATTTTAGTAACTAGATTTATACCTAACCCAAACCCTTTTCCTAACCTTAACCATTACTGATCTATAACTAACCCTAAGACTAACTAAAACTCTATTCACACCATACCTATAAACCTAACCCCTAACCCTAAAAAGGGGAGTCCCCCTCATGGGGACCAGGCTTCGGTCCCCACAAGAACCCTCGGACTCCAGAAAGATAGTAAAAGTCAGGAAACGGGTCCCCAGGAGGTCAGAAATACAAACCCACACACACACACACACACACACACACACACACACACACACACACACACAAGTGTGTTTTGGTATCCTTATGGGGACCGTCCATTGACTTCCATTGATTTTAGTAACTAGATTTATACCTAACCCAAACCCTTTTCCTAACCTTAACCATTACTGATCTATAACTAACCCTAAGACTAACTAAAACTCTATTCACACCATACCTATAAACCTAACCCCTAACCCTAAAAAGGGGAGTCCCCCTCATGGGGACCAGGCTTCGGTCCCCACAAGAACCCTCGGACTCCAGAAAGATAGTAAAAGTCAGGAAACGGGTCCCCAGGAGGTCAGAAATACAAACCCACACACACACACACACACACACACACACACACACACACACACACACACACACACACACACACACACACACACACACACACACACACACACACACACAAACACACACACTGCAGCAACCACATTACATTGTGAACAATGTTATATTAACATGGTACAAATAATAAAAACACAAAGAAATTTGTCACTGATATTCCTTTCTAATAATATGGATTAAAAATATATGGCAGCAGCTGTTCTGCATAATAGCATCGCAGTTGCAAATCAGTACGGTGGCAGTGAAGAAACAGCATTTGCATTGTGTAGAATGAGATTGTGTAATGTTATTGTCGGGTCACTCCTACATAATTTCAGCATTAAGATGTTTCTGTGAGACACTGTATACGCTTATCCACAAAACTGGAGGACATGACCAATAAATCTGTGGCAGCCGGATGTTGCTGGAGGTCATTATGTTCACTAGAAACTTTGGGAATTTGAATGACCGTGAAGCACTTTCAACGTGCATTGTTAGTGGGCCCAATAAAACCAAAACAACATCTGGAAAATAATAAATACCTAGTAAGAAATCTCTATTTTTCTCACCCTGATTAAGTAAAGCAGACAAATAACCCTTTGATTAAAAACATACACAACCAGATGACTGCCAGTGATGAAAACCCTGTGACTTTAATTAGCAAGGTCCGTGGCATTGTATCAACCCATTATGAAGACTTTAAAGCATATCAGTTTCATTTCTCCCTGTTTTTCTGTACTTTCTCCCTGACTAATAAGAGTCTGAAAAGACTGCTGTGGGTCTGTTAGAAGACCGTCATCAACCTCATATGTTGAGAAAAAAAAGAGAGAAAAAGAACCAGCTAGATTTGAAACCCGGTCAACTTCACTAACTTTATAAATTTAAAACTTGTCACATTACTTCAGGATTTAACTTCCGATGCATGCTGCACAGTTTTAATCAGGTGAATTAAATCCCAGTCATGAGGAGTTCTTGAAGATTAATGTTTGTTAAATAGATTTTTGTATGCATTCATCATAAAACTTTAATAGGTCTGAAGATTTCAAAGCATATATATGATAATTTTATGACTGCTGAATGCACAGCACAGTGTTTGCTTTCTTTCTGCACAGCTGCTCATGTATTTGCTGTGAGCATATGAAGCAAAAAGCCGAGGATTGACAACCATCCCAATATCAAAGCAGGTGATACTTCAGCTGGAGATCCCTCCACCCCCCGAAGGCAGAGTGAACAGAGTTGACCCAACTGAGTGGGCCATCCATTGCATTCCTTTGAGTACACTCCAACCATAATAACACTTCACCACTGCTTTCATCTATCAGCTTGAAGCCCTGTAGCTGCTAACTTTGTTTCCTGCTGAACACCATCACCAGTCCAGGTAACAGTCACTTACAAATCTTTGCTTTAAAATTTTAAATTTGACAGAATTGATCAAACAAACCCCACATGGTCAAGTTAAAGAATATTTTAAGGTTTTGAAATTTTATTGAAATTCACCACAGGGATTAATTTCTGTTGCTACCAGTCACTGAGAGCAGGAAGTTGTTTTTCATCTGTTTACATGAAGTAAAGAGCATCAAACATTCAAAAACTCCCTGCATCTTGACAAAAATTAAGCTGACTGTAGTGGAATATGAGTGACAGCACAGGATTTTCTGATTACATGCCTGACAGCTCGCACTTATTGAAAATGATGATGACAGATGTTTGCTCAGATCCACACGCAATTAGGTTTTGACTTCATCAAAATAAGAAACTAATTGAAAGTGAAATTCGAGGAAAAAAGGTTTGTTTTTTCTTTTCTCACAAGCAAGCGTCTGTATTTTTGTTATGTTGGTTGGCATGCACGACTGATTTCTTAACACAGAGCATCTTTCACGTTAATTAATTTTGTGTAAAAAGTCTCCTCCTCATATGCTGATTTTTGCATTAATAAAGCAAGATGTTTCAGCTGGAGTGCTTTTTTAGTTTTGTGGTTCTGAGTTTATGTTTGCAGGGCTTGAAGCTAATTCACAACACTGTGCTGTGACATCTTTAAGAACTGAGTTTTTCAGTGTAAGGGATGGGGTTAGCCACATTACTCTTTTATCTAGATAAAACATTGTTATGATATCACAAAGTTCTTAATGGATGACTAAACATCATACATTTGAAGATTAGCATTGTTAGCTCTTATCGTTGCAATAACTTTTTCCTAATGAAAGTCTTTGTCAGTATATAAATATATATATATATAGTATAATTATATTATATGAATATGATATGATTATAATATATAATTTTAAATAACTCACTAGAAACTACCCAGTCCAGTCTATGACAGAAGTTGTTGTGTTTGGGATCAATAAAAAAAGGTTTTATTTTTTAACTCAGTTCAGTTTTCAACTTCTTTTATTTTTCATTTAGCAGCATTGATAAACATCTGTTCTAAACTATTTTTTAATCTTCATACCTACTTTTAAAATTTCTACATCCTTGATGGATTGAAAGCAAATGGCTTCTCAGAAAAAAAGTGAAACATTTTTGATGATAAAACCTAAAGGCCTCTCAGCTTTGGTTCAACCTGTGAACACCACCACGTCTTTGTGTTCTTGAAGAAATAGAATCTACAACAACATATTCTCTACATTGTTTATATAAGGGTTTGTCTTCTTGCTGACAGTTTTGCAATCTTTTTGTCAGCTGTTGTCTGTTTGTATAATCAGATTATACAAACAACACTTCTTGTGACAGTATCCACACAGAATTGCAGTAGATCAACATCAGCTTCATCTGGATGTATTGTTGTCTCCACCTAAACATTCATAAACTGTATACAGTGGAAAATATTAACCCTTTACCTACAAAACCCAATCACTTGTTTTTCCTTGTTTTTTTGTGTTTTTTTATTACAATGTCAAGTATTTTTAAGAATTTTAAACATTTGACTTATAATTTTTGTGATTTAAAATGATGAAGTTAATAATTTTATTCATTATAAAAAAAAATAAACATTAAGAGTTTTTAACATGATTCTTACAAATCACAGACCTAGAACACACAGAAAGTCTAATAAGCACAAGGTTGTGATGACCAATTTTTAGCCATTAAAACAAACAGTGAACATAATTACATCTGTCCTTCCTAAATGCCTGTAATAAACTGCAATTTCTGTCAGTTGTTTTGACAACTTATACTGCCTTTAGGTGGAAGCTATGATTTTCTGTAATCTTTTTCTGACTTGAAGAACAACCTTTTTCAGTTAAAGTAAATTGTCAAGATGTTTACTGAAATTGCCTTTTGCAACTTTTGTCATTGACGGGAGCTTTTATCACCCCCCCCCCCCCC
>SSNP01000209.1:404693-430361 GCA_006937955.1 Pachypanchax playfairii
GGATCAGTCGTCCTGGTCCCCTTGCAGAAAAACAGCCCCAAAGCATGATGTTTCCACCCCCATGCTTTACAGTAGGTATGGTGTTCTTTGGATCCAACTCAGCATTCTTTCCCCTCCAAACACGACAAGTTGAGTTTCTACCAAAAAGTTCTATTTTGGTTTCATCTGACCATATGATGTTCTCCCAATCCTCTTCTGGATCATCCAAATGCTCTCTAGCAAACCGCAGACGGGCCTGGACGTGTCCTGGCTTCAGCAGGGGGACACGTCTGGCACTGCAGGATTTGAGTCCCTGGCGGCGTAGTGTGTTACTGATGGTAGCCTTTGTTACTTTGGTCCCAGCTCTCTGCAGGTCATTCACTAGGTCCCTCCGTGTGGTTCTGGGATTTTCGCTCACCGTTCTTGTGATCATTTTGACCCCACGGGGTGAGATCTTGCGTGGAGCCCCAGATCGAGGGAGATTATCAGTGGTCTTGTATGTCTTCCATTTTCTGATAATTGCTCCCACAGTTGATTTCTTCACACCAAGCTGCTTACCTATTGCAGATTCAGTCTTCCCAGCCTGGTGAAGGTCTACAATTTTGTTTCTGGTGTCCTTTGACAGCTCTTTGGTCTTGGCCATAGTGGAGTTTGGAGCGTGACTGTTTGAGGTTGTGGACAGGTGTCTTTTATACTGATAACGAGTTCACACAGGTGCCATTAATACAGGTAACGAGTGGAGGACTGAGGAGCCTCTTAAAGAAGTTACAGGTCTGTGAAAGCCAGAAATCTTACTTGTTTGTAGGTGACCAAATACTTATTTTCCACCATAATTTGCAAATAAATTCTTTAAAAATCAGACAATGTGATTTTCTGGATTTTTTTTCCTCATTTTGTCTCTCATAGTTGAGGTATACCTATGATGAAAATTACAGGCCTCTCTGATCTTTTTAAGTGGGAGAACTTACACAATTGGTGGCTGACTAAATACTTTTTTGCCCCACTGTATAAGGAATATGACTTTGCAGACAGACCTATATAAAGATAACAGACAGTGTTGGACATAAAACACATACAAGATACATTAGCAGTGCAACACTACAGTGGCTGCACTTGTACTTTGTCTGACGATTACCTTTAAGGCAGGTGCGTTCTGAACTCTAACAGCATTTGTGGGATTTCTCCCCCCTGGAGTGAAGATATTCCTCCTTTGTTGCCTTCTTTTTTTGGACAGAGGTCTTCATGGACCATACTGACGCTCAGAACTGGGTTGAAGATACAGCAGTACCACTTCCTGGATCAGTCGCATCTACTCCTCCCATGAAGGTTTTGTTCATGTTCACACAAACAGGATTCTTGACCTCATGGAAACCAGCAGAATTCTACTTGGTTCAGATCCTTTCAGAAGACATCCATTTTTGTGGATTAATGAAAGGACAGTCACACGCTTTGGGTCATGCCACATACAAGCCAGCAGTTTGTTGTTCCTCATGAACACTGGGTTGTCTCCCTTGTCTCCCTCCCGCGCACCAGTGGATCGCCGCTCACATGGGTCAGCGCTCCAGTGGGTTTTCTTTGTTCCCTTTTTCCCCATGCTCTGGTGGATTTCTTGATCTCCTTACACATTATGGCTAACCTGGTTCTGGCAGATCTATGTGTAGCCCTAGCTGTCCACTTGGTGCTACACATACATCTGGGATTTCTCCGTATAAAAGTGCCTGAAAAGGGGAGGGACATCTTGTACAATATATTAAGCTGATTGAAGGATGCACCTGCAGGTGTCTGCCTTTCATGATTTGTCTTTAGTCAATCACAGTAAATCAAGCTCTTTCAAATCCAGTTGGGAGTAAGGTACAACACATCCTTAAATCAAATCAAAATCAAAATACTTTATCAAAGAGGCCATTTCATACACATTTCAGGACTTTGTGGTTATTTCTTAAGTATTAACCAGTAATATGAAACATTTTATATCTAAAAAACGTTAGGAAACACTTAATAACAGACCTTTCAATCTGTCTGCATTAAAATTTGGGTGGTTCCGACTCTTTCCGTCAGACTGCTTAGCCTATGAGAGCAAAGAATACTGTTTCCTGCCCCGCTGTGCATGGCAACGTCAGACGTCGTGTCTTCCTGTTTGCTGCATCTTATGCTACAGCTTTTTAGCAGCAGCATGCTAGGCGTGGTTTCACCTGCGGAATACTAATGAACAAAGGAGTTGTGACAAAACAGATACAGGCCGTTCAGACTTGGGAGAAATCGGGTGTTATCGCCACCTGCGTAATTTGAGAGATTAAAACTGAAAGAGAAGTTGTTGACCTGTTTTCACACCCACTATGAAGGTAAGAACACCTGTGGAGCTCAAATATTCAACAGAAACCTCAGAAAAACTGTTTTTAATGGAAGGGCCTCTTTAATCCCTAAAGGAAAATTAAATAACCAAAATACTACCAAAAAATGCACAAAGTTCTTACCTTTGCTCATTTTTCAACCAAGAAATCATCTCTAGTTCTCCTAAAACAGATTCAATAGCTGCTTTTATGACTACATCCACCAGCGCTGCCATGTTTGTTTTATTTTGTTTGCCGGGGCCTTGCTGCCAATCATACCTGAACACCTGCCCCAAAGCACAATGCAAACACATGATTGGTCCGAATTTTTTTTTACCAAGGATGACGGTTTTAGTTGGAGCAGTACAAGATTGATTTTCGTGGGTTTGGAAAACTCCACATCCTTGCAAATCCTGCCAGAGGCCATTCTGCTTTATCTTCAGCACAATCTGATCCACTCCTCATCCTACTTTGAATGGCACAAGGTTCACCTCTCGTCCTCCTATGCGGGGCAGTGTGTCTGGTCACATGCCATCATGTCATACTTTGTTCTGTTCTCCTGCTGCAGGTAGAAGATGAGCCTTCCTCACTCTCCTATGGGGCAGTGCACTGAGCAGTGGGATATAACCCTCCACGGGCAGTGGAAGTGTAACTCTGCTCTGCTTCAGAAAAGGAATCTTCAGCTTCAAAATGAAAATCTTCACCTCCGAATCTTCATCACTAAACATGTGACACAACAGCTGTTGTTCTGCTGTGAAATACTTTGAAGTAATGTTGTCAATTTTCTGTAAATAACTCTGAAACAGACTCTTTCAAATCCACATGGATAATAGCTGTCACTGATTTAACTTTTTATTTCCTTTCTCACTCAGACATTTTATGCATGACTGCACATGGCACCTAGTTTATTATGTCACCACCAAACCTCAACATAAAAACAGTTTTTATTTCTATTTTATTAAATTATTCTATGATAGCTAAATAATTAAACCTGTAGGTTTCCCATGTGTCCAGTGTCGTGTTATGTGTGTACATTGAGGAGCAAACAATAATTTTGCCTAGAGCACCAGAAGTGCTAGAGAGCTGCCAACCAGATCCTACCCTGAAATTAAAGACAGTAGATGGCAACAGTTGGTGCTAATACTGACTACTGTGAGAAAAGTTTAAATTTTTAAGAGAAATTAACTTGATTGCATTTGGGTAAGTCCTCAGGCAAGATTTCCCTGCAACAGTTTAATCAGAGGGAAACATAAATATATAATGCATGCACACTTCAGATTGCACTTAATATAAAAAGTAATTAAAAAGAATGGTTTTGAAACCACTGTTGATGGAGCTGATGATGGAAGAGGGAGGTGTGGGAAAAAAGGGGATGAGGGGGGGAAAAAAAGATAAGGAGGAAATAGCACCATTAGAGTGTCGTGCTGCAAGCAGGTGGAAATTTTCCAGCTTCCTGCATCCTGAGGCTGCTGCACACGCACAGCATTAAACCCAGTTTGTTTGTCTGACTGAAAAGAAGGAAATGCTGTTTTTTTTTTTTAAAAAGTACCAGAATTGCAAATGGAGCCATACATTGTAGAAGTCCTTGATTCATTTGTGGCTTTCAGAACCTGCCACTTCACACAAATAAATGTGTTTGGTTCCCCCCAAGCAGCTCTTAAGCATGCCATTATTTCTTCAGCCATTCACAGATGGCTGCCCTCAGCTTTCCTGGGAAAATTGCAATTATCAAGAGGTGTCTAGCTTTATATTCACACTCTTTAGATGAATTAACACGGAGCAATAATTCTAACGTGTTAGACAGCAATGGCAGAAAAAATGGGAGTGTTTCTTACCTGAAAGTGGATTTAAAATTGAATTATCTTGCTCAGTAAAGTTTGTTAAAGCCTCAGATGAGCAAATGTGAGAAAAAAAATCTACAAGGTGACTTACCATTGAATAGCCTCTAACTGCAATACACAAGGGATTTTAAGCAAATATGATGTTCTTGGTTTGATATTTTGACTTATCCTTTAAGACACTGCTGTTATGTAATTCTTTACAGCTTTAGATACTGTAGCAACTCTCAGGTAAGTGACAGATTTTATTTTCTTATTAGGAGTTGCTAGTACTGCAAGTCAAACAACAGTGGAAGGAAAGTAAAAGTTCAGATATTCTGGTGCCTTACCTCAGCCATGTTATGGAAGAACATGCTTCACTCTACTGCCCATTTACTCCACAGATATGGGCTTCTCTGCTTTTACTGAATGTTTACTCCTCAGGGGAATTGGCTCCATCCTGTTAAAGTTCAGGTCACCTGCTCCCTCTGCTTACTCTCTGCTGCTGCTGATCTTCCATCACTTTAAGTCAGACTCCCTTTTCCAAACCTGAATAACATCAGCACTAAAAATTCCCATTTAGAGGCAGATTTTGTGTTTCACAATATGAAAGAGTGCAGAGAGCAAGTCACACTCTCCATCACAAGCTCAGCTGCTTTGCTGTTTCAGATTCAAGGTTGTCATGCAGCTTTCTTTCTTTCAGTCTAAGTTTTTGTAATCATTTCAGTAAGAAACTGATAAAGCTGAACAATTTTGACAAATGGTATAATAACTGATTAAAAAAGCAAAAAACAAAAAAAGCATTTTGGGCTGTTCAGTGTTCAACTGAATGTAGAGTTTTAGAACATAATCAAGAACATTTCAATTCTGTTATGCCACAGTCGTGTCAGTATTGTGTTCACACCTCCAGATTACATACACTTCTTGCTCTTAATTGTGAGCACATTGTTTCTTTTTAAACTAATATTTAGTACAGTTTTTTAGTAGATTATCCTTCAATATAGCAAAGCAACACTAAATGATCTATATGTATTTGACAAAAATGAATCAACGTTTATTACATTTCAACCCTATAATATCAAAACTTTATGCTGAATTTGTTTATCGCTGAGTTTCTAAAACCAAAATTTCTCTGATATTTTTAGCACTTAAAAAAAAACTGTTGTATGAAATGACTTTCAAATCTTCTGCCCTCTACTGGCAGATATAAGTTGTATTGCTAGTATGTGCCATTATTATTATTTTAAACTTGCAAAATAGGGGTGATAACTGAATGAAAGGCAGATGAGTTGATAAGTAAATACAGAGCAAGTGTAAGTGGTGAACTGAAGAGAAGGAAACCTATATGAGGCCAAAATTATTACCCCCCTTATAAGATTAAACAACACTTAATTTTTCCATGAAAATGACCATTAATAACAAGTGGTTATTATTTTGGAAACAGATACACAAATAAAAAATAATGCCCACTAAGTTTAGTTGGGATATGTTATTGCTAACATGTGATAAATTACACAGGTGTCCTGAGGGATTTTGGTCGATTGGTCCATTGCAAATTGTTTTACCTGGTTCAAATTGCAGGGTTTCCAAGCAAGGACATTCACTTTGAGTACCTGCCACAGATTCTCAATAGGATTGGGGTCTGAGCTCAGTGCAAACCACTCCAGGATATTGGTCTTGTATCTTTGAGGAACAGTTGGACTGATTTTGATCAACGCTTTGGGTCATTGTCTTGTTGGAAGACCCAGTGATGACCTAAGCCTTGACTATGACCAGAGTTCTACTTATTCTCTCAAAATATTAACATAATGTTCTTTTTTCATGATGCCACTTGAACAAGACTCCCTGTGTCTGAGGTTACAACACAGCCCTACAGCATGATGCTCCCACCATCATGTTTAACTGTGGGACCTGTGTTCCTGGGGCAGAAGGCCTCTCCATGTCTTCACCAAACATAAGCAACATTCATGTGCCTAAACAGTTCCAGTTTAGTCTCATCAGACCAAAACACAGACTTCCAAAACTCATCTTTACCTTTCAAATGTTCAAGTGTGAACCTGAATCAGGCTGTGATGTGCTGCTCTTTGAGTAAAGGGGTTCTTCTGGGATGATGGTCTTGAAGTCCACCACAATGAAGAGCCCTCACAACTGTATTTCTTAAAACAGCAACTCCAGATTTGTTTCTTACAGAATTTGTGTCCTTGTACTTGACAGTGATGCAACACAGTTCTGACACTGTGGGCCTGATTTATCAACATTCCAAGTAAGGAGCACAAAATTGTGTGCGCCGCAAAAGTTTTGCATCAAGGGCGTGTTCCTAAGTTGCAGGTGATCTACTAAGACTGATTGCACAATTGTTAACCGGCGTAAAAAGCAATATTTAAATGAGCAGTTTGACAGCGCTATTCTCCTGCGGGCGCAAGAAAGGCACAAACGGAAAATTAATTTAGAGCCATTGGCACTTCAAATATGAGCAGAAGAGGCAAAAAATATATTGTTGAGTTGCAGCAAAGACATCTTCAGGCTACACTCTGTGATGTTTTTGAATGTTGTGCAACACAAAGCAAACAACAGCGATGAGAGCCCCCTGGTGCGTCCAAACATTGACACTTGCTTTTCAGGATGCGGTGTGCTCCAAAATGTTTCTTGTGCGCATGTGGGCAAGATTATATTGATGTTACTCCACAGCAGTCGGGTTGTGTGCAGGGGGTAAAGGGGGTCTGCGCCATAGGAATGGATAACGAGCTGCTATTAAATTCATAAATGTGTGGAATGACATTTACAGCACGAATAACACACGCACAAAAGAGCCATCGCTTCACCATCTCTCAACCTCGTAAATATAACACTTTTTCTCAGAAAGAAAGAATCGTGAGCCTTGATAATTTGCCACAACGTTTTCATCACAAGTGTTTGGACAATTAATGTATCTGCTCGCGTAACATCAAATGCATCAAAACCTGTGACACACACTAGACAATCTACCCTGGGAGACACAGCATTGTAATTGTAACAGTGTGCTGGAATGATCCACGTGTCTGCTTCTCCTCGCAACAACCGGTGCAATCATTTTTGCACTGAGTTAAGACATGCTTTTCAAAGGTGGCAAAAATAGACGTAAACTTAGAAGCCACAAACAGTTTCAGGTTTGTTAAATCACACTGTCACAATGTTCTCCTCCCAATATTTTGCGTCTTCTGACAGAAACGCCCACATTGCATCTTAATCAAGGGCAAAGGCGCAAAAATGACTCAGCAGGTTTAACAGGTGCAATTTTACCTGCGCGCCGTTAATAAATCACCCGCTGTTAGTTTTTGTGGCCGCTGAGTGGTTTGCGCCTGTTTTAACAACTGCAAACCTTTGATATATCCGGCTCTGTGAATCACTGGACATGTAGCCGTTGCCCTTATCATGAGTTCCAGACCGAGTTTCTCTGTCTTTGACTTGGTGAGTAACAAAAGTCCCTCTCAAGTTCCCTGGAGTCTTTTCATGCTGACTGAATGTTGTTAGGAAGCCAGCTGACTACACAGGTGTAGTTTCAAAGCTGATTGGTTAATTGCTGTAGATGTGTTTTGAAAGCAAACATTTGGCTGTTTTTGACTATCCCATTTTAAAATATATTTTACATAAAAAAGCCAAAATATGTATTTTATATTACAAAATGTATCAAAAGCTACTTAATAGCTTTTATCAATGCTGCAAAAATTGGGAAGAAATTTAGAAAAATTTTCTGTAATTCCTGGTGGGCTGATAATTTTGACCTCAACTGTAAGTGACATCGTTTGGTTAATTATCAATGGTTAAACTGTGTGAAAAAGCCCCAGACAACCTTTTAACAACAACAAAAAAAGATTTTAATGCAGATTTAGGCAATAACAAAATTATATCAACCCAAATAATATCTGAACCACAAAAGACAAAAAGGGGTGCCTTACAGCTCTACTGTCCCTAGAACAGAACCAGCTGTGTTTTATCAGTTTGTTCTGCCTCTTAATGTGAAATCTAAGACCACCTTCTCTGTTTAATGTAGGTTTTCACTTTTAAAGAGGCCCTTCCATTAAAAACGGGTTTTCTGAGGTTTTTGTTGAATATTTTAGCTCAACAGGTGTTCTTACCGTCATAGTGAGTGTGAAAACAGGTCAACAACTTCTCTTTCAGTTTTTATCTTGCAAACTACGCAGGTGGCGATAAAACCCAAGTTCTCCCAAGTTCGAACGGCCTGTATCTGTTTCGTCACAACTCCTTTGTTTGTTAGTATACTTCAGCTCCCGCATTTGAAACCCCGCCTAGCATGCTGCTGGGTAAATGCTGTAGCATAGGACATAACAAACCGGAAGAGACTACATATGCTGTTGCCATGCGGGTAGGAAACAGTATGCCTTGCCCTGATACGCTAGTTTGTTAGCTAATCTAAGTTCAGCAAATTTGAATAATGAATATCAATGAGTTTCTGTTCGAAAGCCTAACGTAACCAGCCGAATTTTGACACAGATTGATTGAAAGGTCTGTTAATCAGTGTTTCCTAACATTGTTTTAGATATAAAATGTTTCATATTACTGGTGAATACTTAAGAAATAACCACAGTCTTGAAATTTGTGTTAAATGGCCTCTTTAACATATATGGCTTCCTTCACTCCTCTTTCAAATCACCTGTCCTATGCTGTCCTCAAAAGAGTATCCTCCTTTTTTAATAGGTAAAGTCAAGAGAAAACCAGTTGTCCTTTTTTTTTCAAAAAACCTTTTTAGATTGACAGTCCTGGACTACCGAGAATCTACACACACGCAATGGAATGTACTATTGTTGTTGTACTATTGTTATTTAGAGCTTTAGTAATGAATTTGCCTACAGCTTAATCTGGTAAAGTTGTCCTCCCCTAAGACTGAGTAAATGAGTCTTTTATTTTCCAAAATCTGTTTTAGTGACAGATGTGGACTTAACCTCTGCTGTTTCTTTATCAATCAAGCAGGGAAAAGCTCTTAAATTGTTTTTAATGTGGTATCTGTACTTGTGCAAATGAAAAAAAGCATATTTTGACCATGAATTACTACTACTACTACTACTACTATTATTTTATGAGGAATGCAGAAACAATAGGAATTTCCAATTTAGTACTCTGGTACATTATGAGAAAAAACAATGATGAGCTTGGCATCATAAAAGAACCCTGTTGTCCACAGAAGACACTAACGGTGGATAATTACAGAATCGCTTTCGTAGTAAACAAAAGTCTTTTTTAGAATTCAGAGCCAAGTGAAGACATTTCTCCAGAAGGAGGGTGAATCTAAATAAGGTTTCCTGAGAGCAGATAAAAAGGGTTCACCGATACCTGCAAACTATTCATGAGCCTTAGGAAAATATTTGACAAATTTTGGCAAGATTGGTTTTATTTATTTATAGGTATTCCAGAGAAGTTGTGAAACAAATCAACTTGTATTAGAATGTGAATACAAATATATAAAGAAGAATTGGGATAGAAATATACAAAAGAAGAATGTAATATGAGGAAAGTCTCACTGTTTCTGCAGCTGAAGATATAGAAACCATGGTAGGTTTCACACTCCAGCAGCATCCCAGATTTCACAGGTTCAGTGTCTCTGCAGGTTCAGGGAGATGTGCGATGTATGTCTGTCTGTGTGTGTGTGTGTGTGTGTGTGTGTGTGTGTGTGTGTGTGTGTGTACGTGAGAGAGAGAGAGCATGTATTTATTAAACTCAACCCATTACGTCTTCAAAATTAACGGCGTAAATCCAAATGGAGCAAAAACAAACAATGAGCTGCTTTTCTGACAGCAAAAGAAGCAGCCGGCTACGTGAGCTCTTGACACTGATCATGTGTGTGAATGTAAATTCATGGTGAATCTGCAGCCTTTCCTTTTTCGATCCCATCAGGGAGCACATGCCACATGCAGGCTCTTCACACGGCCTGTTGGACAGGATGGTCAGGCACACAGCAGATCTGTTTAGTTACTTTATCATGAAGTGTTACTCGTGGGACAGCAACACTTGTCAAAGTGAATATTGTGAGAAATCTCAACCCTGCAAGGCCGTGCTCCTATGATTTAGTGACCTTTCCAGAATGTGCTCCATTTAAGATGGTATTTCTTTTTTTCAAGTTTCCACAGAGCTCCAGAAGATCAGCCAGGGGCTATTACCATCACTTTGCTTTGTGGACTTTTTTTCCTTCCAAGCTGCAATTGTATAGCTGGACATTGTAATTTGTTTAGAGAGTGTTACATGTTTTTACTCTTGTGACATGAGCACTTGGGGGATTTTAAAATCCCCAGTTCTTTCTTCTTAAAAAAATATAGACACAGAACCCCTGAGTGAATGTGGATGACTACACTAAAGGCTAATGCTGTTTGGCATTTCACTGTAGCTACATTTTCCTTCCCTCCTACATAGTATGAATCAATTAGCCAATGTGGTTAGATCATCTAAGAAAACTAGGAGGCAGCACTTGAAAAATAAGCAGGGCTATCAGTGTCTTCAAAAGGCTGAAACAAGAAGGTTGGTCAAATGTGTTAAATCCTGACTTGACCTGTAATTTGTTCATATAGAACCCAGGTTATTTTCCCAGTCAACACAAATTGATTTGTGAAGTCAAACAATCTGCTAATGTATGTAAATCATATTTAGAAAGCAGCAGTTTTCATTTGGAGACCCATTACGAACCACTTTAGAGCCCACAATCAAACACTGACTTTAGAAATAGAGAAATCTATTTCTATTGGAGGTGAAATGCCCTCCCAAAGACACAATGGCTCCCTATTAAAAGCACTCTGATGCTGGAGCAGTGGCTGCAAACAATGAGAACACAGCTATGGCTGCGTAGCTACAATCAAGACCTAAAAGGTAGCCCATTCTGCAGTCCAGCTGGCCGTCTAAGTGAAATACAGTCAAAAAGCCTTTTTTCCCTCATTTTACAGCACAAGCGTAGTGATGGCAGCCATTACACGTGTTCCCTTACAAAAAGGATGGGGGAGACAGTGAATACAATCCACAGAGTTAAGATGCTGATATGGAGAATTAATTAGCACTGGGCCTCATTGAAATAGCTGGCATGATTCCCCCCTGATGTGATCCCCTCCACCCTCTTTCCCCTTTGCCCAAAAATATCATTTCTAAAAAGTTCTGCAGGAAAGTCTCATAAAAGTTATTTCAAATTATATTCAGTGAAGATCAGTTTTCCTTTAGGTTAAAAAAAAAGTCTTACACGGATGTTTTTATCCATACTTTTTCTATTTGCAGGTAAATTGTGCCGTGTCTGACGCCAGCTTTATCTGAATGCCTGCAGGTTCCCTGAATTTAAATTTGCTGTTTGTATCTCTCTGTAGTGTTACTCTATGTCAGGGTTATGTTAATTGACTTTCAGCAGGTGGTTTTGTGCCATTTTCAGATGAAGAAAAGACAGACTTTCAGCTTTCTTTTCAGCTGCTTCTTTTCGTTTTACTTTTCTCAGGTTCTTCTTGCATGACAGAAGTAAATCTGCTTGAAGATAGTCTCATCCAACTTGAAGGCATAGCACATCATTAAAGCTTTGCAATTTAATTTAATTTTTTTTTCTTTTTTTGCAGGAGCAGTCCTGGATTCTAATCATCAAACAAAAACCATGTCGAGCATAATTATGGCATGTAAAACACAGGTTAAACTGATCTTAACCCAGCCAATGAATATCGTTATTTCAGGTTGAGCAATTAGAGGCTCTGTTTAGAGAGACTGAGCCAGAGGAGGGGGATGATTAGGAAGAGGGCAGGTGACGTATGATTACACCATATAAAACAGCTGAAATGGAGATTCACATTATTAATATGGGTAAATTAAAATGAATCTTAAACCCTGGATTCCTTGTACTTTGACACATCTATTGTGGGCTGAATGTCTATATCCTGTCAGTGCAGTGCGTACAGTGGAATCTACATGAGGAGAGGTGTCCAACGCTCGGCTGCTCTGCCACATCCAGTGCATTATCTTAGAGTGAAGATGAAAAGGCAGGTCGTGGAGTTGGGCGTGTTATAGAGACAGATTGTGAACTGAGATCATTTGGACCGGCTGTGAGATCAGACACGCACACAGCTGTGAAGCTGATCAGTGATACCGACTGAGCAGAGAGGGCGTGAAAGAAAGCTGCAAAAAGGTCAGGAAATAAAGCATATAGCTCTCGCTCGTATCGTGGCACCAATCAGCTCAGCGCAGCTGCCCTTTCCCACCTGTCAGCCAAAGATCCCAGCCGCATTTGGATGAAACAACCTTTCATGTCACGAATTACACATACATGGCTTCTAATGGCTAACGAAGGAGCTGAGGAACAAGAATCAGAATCAGTACCAAACAGTGTGAAATTAAAGATGATATTTGAGATATCAAACACCTGGAATGATGGATAAAAAATTTTAAAAAAGCAGAGTGGTGCAACAGTGACATTTGGCGTGCTGTTGTGAACCATTTCTCCAGAGGTATTTTCTTGAATTGAATTTACATGCAGGGTTTCCAGTAATTACCTCACGGATCGAGAGAAAGAGAGAGTGGGAGACAGAGATTGCTCTAATTGGATATTTGGCCCCTCTGGATGTAGGGTGAACCATGGAGCAGCATCATTATACTCTCTCATCAGGTTCTAATTTGAATGCCCACTCCCTACTGTGCTCCATACACTTGAAAGTGTTGGAAGTCTGTTTAAATCTTTATTCCCATTATTATCATTAAAGTCAAAACTAAAACTGAAATTTGAACAAGGTCATATTTAAATTACAAGATTCTTGTTATTTTTTTTACATGAAGGTTGCACACATTTCCTTTGCAACAGATATTTATTCAGGTTAAAACTTTCTGGATGAAAAAACATAAACACAACATGAATGTTATTAGCTATGCTGAAGTAAACTTATAGGTGTGCAATCAATTGGTTTATCTGACATAAAATGATGCCAATCTGAGTTTTGTTTTTAGATTATTTAAATTCTCTTGATTTTAAATAAAAAAATAAACTTTATAAATAAATTATTTAATACACAGACAAACTGATTTTCTCCTCATTTATGATATCATGCTGTGTGTTCCTTCAACAAAAACATATACAGAATTTAGCCATCAGTTTTGACATTACAATTTTGAATCAGAAAGATCAGGCGGGTCATACACTATGTACAATCTGTCTCAGGCTAACTGTCACGTCAATAATTTGATAGAGCCCATTTTGGTTCAATTGAAAGGTTTTATTGGTTTTATTGATTTTATTGAAAGATAGTCACCTGCTCTGAAGCTCCACTCCCAACAGGTGACTGCAGATGTGATCATGCTCTCCAAGATCTTCAACATCTTTCTGCAAACATTGAAGTATCTAACCTTCCTGAGGAAGTCCAGTCTGCTCTGTCCCTTCCTAAAAACAGCATCACAGTTATGTCTCCAGTTCAGTCTGTTGTCCAGGTGAACACCAGGTATTTATACTCCTCCACCACCTCCACTTCTTCTCCCATGATGTAAAAGAGTGTTGCTGCTCTTCCTAAAATCCACAATCATCTTCTTGGTCTTGTTCACATCCAAGATGAGATGATTGTTCCCACACCAGGACACAAAGTGGTCCACCAGTTCTCTGTACTCACTGTAGCGTTAACTTATACATAATTATAGAAAGGGGGAAATTAGTAATAATTGCATTAGTTCAATTTTCTGCCAGTTTACTTTAGATCTCAGCTTAGTTAAAAAATCTTGACTACAACAAAAGTTTGTTAAACATACACAGTGGGCCAAAAAGGTATTTGAACAGCCACCCTTTGTGCAAGTTGTTCCACTTAAAAAGATGAAAGTGTCTGTAATTTTCATCATAGTTTCACTTTAACTGTGAGAGACAGAATCAGAATGAAAAAAAATCAGGAAATCACATTGTAAATTTTTTAAATAATTTGTTTGTATATTCTTGTAGAAAATAAACATTTGGACACCCACCAACCAACAAGAATTCTGGCTCTCACAAACCTGTTTCTTCCTCTTTAAAAAGCTCTTCCAACATCCACTCCTTACCTGTATTAATGGCACCTGGTTGAACTGGTTATCTGTATAAAGCTCCTTTCAGACACGCCATGAAAAACTGTCATGTTCCTGGCTTCGTCCGTTTCACTTTTGAGTCTGAAAGCACTGTTCCAGAGTCTGTCATAATCAGACTCCGGACATTCTGGCGGACGGTGTTTGTGTTCGGACGGTGTTTGTGTTCAAAACAGTGGAGTGTCTGAAACGACAGCTCCGGTTAAAAAACAGATTGAATTGTCCTCAAATATTTGTCTGTCTGAAAACGGCTTCAGAAAATAATGTATTTTATAGAAAGAGTAAGTAATAAGTTAGTTGTATGAATGCAAATAAAAAATAAAAATCTATTGGTTGCTTTATTAAGTGATGCAAAAAAGAAAAAGGAGAGAGAGACAGGTTAACATAAAAGCAAATGTTCAGAATATCTGAGTCTTATATTCCAGAGTTCTTTGGCTGGTTAATCTGTATGGGGTAGAGTTTACTGTCAAAAAGACGTGCATAATTCATCGACCATTTGCGCAATTTAATACAACTTAAAAATGTACACTTACAAGAATTCACAACATACACATTTTAAATGTACAGCTGTGGTTACTTCTTTATAAAAACAGCGAGCAGGCTGCATGTCATGGTTGTGGGGTTTTTTATTGTTTAGCATCATTAGTTGCGATGTGTTTTTCCATGGTACTCCTGCAGCTTTATTTTATGTGCATTTAAGTTTCCCATTTTCCCGTGTCCCCCGTGTAGCTTTTCTATACCTTTCATGTTTGCTGCTACATTAATTGGTTCCTGTTTTATTTTGGTACAGGTTTTTGCTTCCTGTTTCCCCCATTTCCTGTGGCTTGCTTTACTCCCTCCTCAGCTGTTTCGTTCTAGTCATCACCGCTCCTCTGTGTGTTCGTGTATATAAGATCTTGTTGTTTTCAGTTCTGGGTTGCTGCATTGTCTTTTGTCATTCTGATCCCTCAGTGTTTCTTGCTCATTACATAGTTTAACAATTCCTGATTTTTGCTAAAACATCAACTCTGTGATTTGCTCAGTAATAAAAGTCTTTCATTTAATTTCCTCCCCGGAAACTCCTGTGCATATTCCTGCTTCTTGGGTCCAGTAAATCCTCCAATCAACATGACAGTGGATATAAATCTATTCTTTGACAAAACAGAAAACTGTGACAGGGTCACAGGATTATTGATAGATACTTACAGCAATGTGCGCTTCAACTAACTATCCTATGCAAAATCCCCTCTAGTTCAGTTATGAAAACCTTGACTACATTTTTCTACACATTTGGACTCCCACGAGTAATCCAAACAGACCAAGGTACAAACTTTCAGTCTAAACTATTACATCAAGTTCTTTAAGAGTTGCATGTACAACATGCGGTTTCCAGTGCATTTCAACCTGAATCTTAGGGTTCCCTGGAGCGAGTCTAAGCTGCACAAATACTGCCTTGAAGCAAAAAAAATCTGGGATGAAGGCATACCTTTCATCTTATTTGCACCTCGAGAATCCATTTAAGAATCTCTAGGATTTAGTCCAGCTGAGTTAGTGTTTGGACAAACACTACATGGTCCTCTAAAGATTGTCAAACAAAAGCTTCTCGATTCTAATACTTCACCCCAGGAAAATGTTTAGGTTCTTAGTTGTTTTTATGAGTGATTATATAATTAACATGCTTTACCAAAGAATCCCTATGTGATTCACAAAAGTCAATGCGAAGATGATTTGATAACGCTGCTGTTTCACGTCATTTTTACCTTAAAGCTGGCAAGTTTAACATAAGCCAGAGAAATTACTCCACCACTAAGAAGGAAACTAGCTTTGTCTTTTGTCCTTCACCCATTGTTGTTAACACTGACCATAACACACTGTCTTTCTCTCTTACATGTACCATCAGATTCAAAGACTCATGCAATAGGTTTTAAAAGTACAGGATTACCAGCTTGACATTAAACACAAAAAGGGGACAGCCAACACTTTAGCTGATGCCTTGTCTAGCCATTAGGTCTAAGACAAACTTTATTTTGTGTTTGCACTCTGAATTCTTGAGTAAAATTTGAAACTGTGTGGTTTGTATCTTGGGGGAGGTATTACAGCCAGTAGCCTTTTTTGCTAGGGTTCCTTCTATGTGTGTCACTGTACAATTACATGTCTCTGATAGGTTGGCTTAGCGCTGCAGTTCCTTATAGACACTTGGCTCTGTCAGCTGTCTTTCATCAAGTGGATGGGACTCTCCTCCCTCATCTCCTGATTGAACCACTCTTCTCCTGCTTCACCAACCATCAGAAAAGACACCTGTTACCCATGCCTGCTGTGATTTGGAGCAGTCCAACTGACTGGCTGTCTAAAGCCCTGGTCACAATGACCCATACAAATGATAGGGTCATATATCCCGTTTCCTACAAAATCTGGAGTTTGTGAACATTCATGTAGGCGGGCACTGTTTCCTACAGAAAGTTGGTACAGCTGCTACATTAGAAACTTGAAGAATTCTTTAGAATATGAGGTAATTTTCTGCCGTACGCTGGCTGCAGGGTTCTTGCACTCTTCTTCATGTGTTGGAACCCTCTACCAATGACCATCTTATAAAAATTATTGTCATAAAATGCCCGATCCCCATGTGCAACTCACAACAATTTCAAGTCACTGTTATGAAGCTCCTCAGGCTATCAGCACATTTTTTTAGGGAATGTTAATTGCTGCCATCCAGTATCTCCAAAATTATGTGTGTTGATCATCACATCTGGTTGGAGTCTGAAGCTGCAGGAGAACCTGGAGAGAAGACACATGCTGGTGGGGTGTGGAATAAATACATGAGCTGGATTCGGTTTCATGAGCCAGATTGCTAGTTGGAAGAGACCATAACACCTTTGCTGAGCTGTTGCATCTTGTTGCATCATGAAAAGTGAGAAGTTATTGTAATTTTATGGAAACAACAGCTTTTCATTGTGGTCTATTTTGTGTACTTAACATACAATCATCTGCAATATTGTAATATATAATAAAGTAGATAAAAAACAAATAATTCTGGATTGTGCATAGGTTCTTTTAAAGGTAATCACCCTACGGACTGGGTTTTTAATGGTGTGTTTGTAGACAAGACCATCAACCTGGCCACAAAGTTCTGAATGGGACACAGACACTAGATTCTTATTGGGGTGTCTTAAGGAGGCCAAAGAAAATGATCCAAAAATCATTTGTAGTATTTTTGCAATCATTTGTGCAGTTCACTGTGTCCAGGGATAAGAGGACTTGGTGTATTTGTAAGAATTGTCTCATTAGTTGTATGTATTGTGGATTTAGTAAACGTCTTAAAATTAGATTTATGGTTTTCTTTAAAGTTTTTTTCTTGTTAACAACTTTGATTTGAGGTTGTTAGTTTTTGTTGGGTAGGCCTCTTTCTGATTTATTTTTTAGCAGAGTTTATTTACTTTTGGAGAAACTTTATTTGGATTAACCTTGATTTTGTGGTAACTTTATTTTATGTTGTAACACTGCAATAAACACTTTAAAACATTAAACCCGTTAACCATTAAACCACTTTGTAAATCTGCATCTTTAGTGTTATTTCCTTTCCTCCTAATGAGCCAGGTAGTAACAATGATCAGTTTAACACAAATGCATTCCAGTTTAAATTTCTTCACATCCTTGGCTTAAGAATCTGATAGAAGTCATAAATGAGTTGGTAGGAAAGCTATAACAGCAGTTGCTGGTCTGTCTGTGTACATGATGATGAGAATTTTGAACAATTCTTATTGGCCAGTAAGCCATTCCTGGGTGCAGATGGTTCATCACAGGGTGAGTGTCTCTGAATCAGAAAGACATTTATTTTTTCTTTGGCATCAATGTAAAGCCCCTGGCTTGTGGAAGTCACAAGACTGTCCTATGGTGATTGGTACATATTCTCTTGTCCATCTCTCATCCACAACAACTATAGAATCATCAAAGTATTTCTGCAGATGACAGGACTCACACCTGTACGGAAAGTCTGAAGTCTACAGAGTGAAAAGAAATGGTGCGAGTACAGTCCCCAGTGGTGCTGCTGATCACCTGGTCAGACACACAATCCTTTAGTCTTACAAACTGTGGTCGATTTGTGTGGTACTCCTTAATCCAGGGGATTGTGGAGACATCCACCTGTGTCTTCTGGAGTTTTTACACAGTTGAATTGTGACAAAGAAGCTGTGGTGAAGGAAGGGTAGGAGGTCTAAGTGTGAGACCACCAGGCAAGGTATGCTGACACAACACTAGGAAAACAAAAATAATATCTTTAGAGCTTCTTCTTCTTGATTTGTGCTAATTTCCTGCTAAGCCTGTGCTAAGCTAAGTCCATATTGACATTTTGAAAAATATGTGAACTTTCACACACAGATGTGTCCAAATATGTTGGTCCCTTCACAGCTCATTGAAACAATGCCTCATTTCTTTTTAAAACCTATGTGTAAAAAAGCAACTGTCTAACAGAAGGTGTGTAGGTATTCACTTAATGCAACCCCAGGATAATCAGATAGAGCTGATAGTGCAAAAGATCCAAGGAAACCATCCAAAACCATTCAAGCTGAACTCCAAGGTCAAGGCACTTCATTTTCTGAAACACAGTATTCACTACAATTTGAACTATAATGGGCTCCATGGAAGAAGACCCAGCAGACTTTATTACTGACAGAAAAACACAAAAAATCTGGACTGAAATTAAACTAAATGCTAAATGTTGATACTGGGAGAATGTCCTCTGGACTGATGAGACTAAACTGGAACTTTTGGCTCGAGATACACTGGCTAATTTATTTTTTTTTTTTATTGTGGAAGTGTACCAACAAATTTGTCCACATTAATAAAAATCCTGTACTGCTGACTTATTAACACTTGAATCCTTTTGTTTTGTTGGCACTATCAAATCTAATTCATTCCGTTAAAGCTACTAACATTGTTCCAGTGCATTCACATGTCCTTGTTTGCATAAAAGATTGAACTCATTGAGCAATAATCCAACTTATCACCAAACCACCAGGCTGTTTTAACATGAACTCACGTTGGGCTCCTCGAGCTGTGAGAATGCTGAACCTTGTCAGCTCCATTACTTGCTGATGTAAAATAACCTACTGACCTTTGAATGAGCAGAAACAAATGGTAAATGCTACATTTCAGCATAAACCTTCTCAAGAATGACAAAAGTAGCCTTCAGATGAGGGAGGAAAAAGCAGGTCAGCAGAGGTGATGCTGGAACAGATGAAAAGTCTGTTAGGCATCAAAGCATTTGTTCCCTCAAAAAATATTTTCCCCACTTAACTTATTTTTTTAGGTCATTTCAAAATCAGTTTTATCAACGTTGAGATGAGAGCCAAGTGCAGAGAGCTCCCTTGAATCAATATGCTATAGGTCAGCTGAGAGTCTTGTATCTTTACAATCGATACTTGCACATCAAAGAAGTATGCCATTGTACACACTTAACAAGTGCAAAAAGGGAGAAACCCCGGAGGATCAACCCAATAAGTAGGTCAAAAAACAGTCCAATTGGGTCAAATGATAATGTGCTTTTGGATGTTTCTTCTCAGTAGTGCACGCGTCTGTGTATTTGTGCTTATTTACATTCTTACTATGTTTTAAAACCCTTTTATATCACTATTGATTGAAACAAAGTTCCATCTGCACCATCACGAAGAAATCAAGCGTGCTGAATAAAATCTGCTACGGAGCACCATTCAGCAATTCTTCACAGGAATTCATGTGTAAATTAATCTACTCAGCTAAGTAAGTGCTGTATTAGGAAGCTGAATGTGTCTTTGCAAGCCAAGCAAGACAACATAATTGATGCAACAGCAGTAATTTCATTGCCAATAAAGCAGCACATTGTTCTGACTAATATAGGTCGTTGTGGGCAACCAGCAAGTTCAGAAATATGTGATTTGAGTCTTGGACAGCCCAAACAGCTGATTGTCAGCGACTGATAGGAGGTAATCACGCAGAAATCTTATCTGAGCGCTGTGTATTGCAGATATGATGGGGTCCCTTTCTGTTATCTTCACTCAGTTACAGAGGGAGCAGTACATCTGTGCCCCGGTGCAGGCTGCCTGTGCACCCTGAGCAATGGAGATAATTTCACTTCCTTTTCAGGATTTGCAGGTATTGAAGTTTCAGTCCTGTGTACGTGTACATGTTAACATTTGAACCAGGGATTGTAAACTGTGGGCTTTCATGCCTGAGGGGCAGAGAGATAAGATCGCTCTTGAAACATGTTGAGATGTCTCTCAACAAGGGCATCGATTGGTTCATTTCATATAACAAATACAATTAATCAGATTAAAACAAGGCTTCAAAGCATCACGGGAAGCCGAACGAAAAGCAGTGTTAGAACATATTTGCAAAGAATTATTTATGAGAGGTTGCAACATTATCTACATTGTTAATTAACTATATCTTTATGCAAGACATAAAAAGGATGCTTTGAGACAATTAATTGTTTCAAAATCTTTTCAAAATGTATTTCTTGTTGGCTGTTTTTCCTCACGTAGTAGTTCTTCAACTTTTACAAAGGTTAATTGCATTTTTGGAAAAAAAATTTGAAAATGCTACTGGATTTTCTTCTGCCTTTTGTTTAACAGAGACTCTGCTGGAAGAGTATGATAGGGCCCGAGTAAACTCATGAAAGGTTTTACAGGAATAATGTTTGTTAAATCAGACTGACAGTGTGTTCAGACACGTCATTCCCACCAATTTGACCGCTGGAACACTTCTGCAGTATGTATTTATTTGCCCTGAGCAGACTGTGTGTGTGTGTGTGTGTTCCTCTGTGTGTGTCTTCGACTTGGACTGATCTCAACAGAAATTCTGCTTGATTCCCTCATTTGTATGAAGTCTGTAATTTACCCTTCCACTTAATAAATTCACAAGAACTTCTTCAGTACGGGAGAAATGCAGTCCTGTGCAACATCACTTAAATGCCAAGTAATTTAAAAATGCAAGATAAATCAGATGTTAATTTTTGTTGGAGAACACAAATGAATTCCTGGAAGACATTCTTTGTTACCTGCATAACATATTTTTAGGCCCCATCAACTCTAGATATTTTTAAAAACTAGTTTTTCTGAACTTGTTAAAAAAACAGAAATAACTCCATAATTTATCAGCCAAAACACAGAAATATCCAGGTTGTGCCCCCTTAAAAACCCATTCCGGTTATTTTTTGAGCTATTTTAAAGCATCTCAGTGGTCTTTAAATGATGATTATGGCGTTTTTAACTAAAACTTCAAAAGCTTTGCCGTTCTAGAAAGTAGCTTCTGCATAGCAGCAGTAACTCATTAGCAATTTGCCTCTGTCCTGTGGGCGGAACCTTTGGCACAAAGAGGATCCCCTGTTGCTAATGCCCCTTTTCCACCGACAAATCAGCACGGCGCGCTTGAGAGCAGTACAGTATAGCGCGGATCAACTCGCTTGAGGCAGTGGAAACATAAAGCGGACGTAAGTGGGGATAGGGGCGTGCCCATCTGGCTATGAAAAGCGGCGCGCAAAAGTCTTTGTCTGCGACGTCACAGCGCGTGAAACAACAACAACAATGGCGGATATACGTGTGTTTTTGTACTTTGCGCTCTGTCTATGGTTCATTTTAGTTGGTTTGATTTTTGGTTCTTGTGGAGGAAGTCGCTATTGTCCAAAGTCAATTTTATTTTAAAATAAAATATTTGTATGGTTGCTGGGAGTTTTTTTTTATAAAGCCTTTTGCGGGAGCGCTTCCCACGTGAACACCACACACAGCCGGACCAATCAGGGGCTACCACTACGTAGTAGTCGTGTCACTGGTAGCAGTTTACTGGACCAATCAGTAGACAGGTGGGCGTGTGGGCCCGCTTTGGGCCGCTTCGGACCATCGAGGAGGTGGTCTGAAAAAAGAGTCCGGGTTGGCGCGGAATGACGCGGTTTAGACCCGAGAAAGGCGGTGGAAAAGGGTCCGCAGGGGGCTAAAGTGAACCGAGCCGCACCGTGTTCTGTCGGTGGAAAAGCGGCATAATAGATCTCTGTTTATGCTAGTGCTACCTCTAGCTTACAGTTAGTGAAGTAAGAGCTTGTGGCCTGCCCAGTACCTTTTCTACATCACAAACACACTCTTTTTTTAGATGCAAGTTAGCATCTGCTACTGAGTCACAGCGATTTGAATGCAGAAATACTCAAAAATGCAATTTTGAGCCTAATTTTCTTAAGATACGTCCTCTAGCATCAGAAAAATGCCACAAGAACATGTTAACAGCAGGAAAAACATGATTTTCTTCAAAGTGGTTCTTCAACAACCTACAAAAATACAGAGAAAGAATATTTTATCTCTGCTAACTGCTAAAGATTTTCTCCAAATGACTGTTACTTATTTTTTTGGACGTGACTCATAACTTTCAGTTCCCTTCTGTTAATGTGAGTTAACTGATGGTGTTAGAATCAAGATGAATTAAGCTGTAGAAAAACAGCTTCACTGATGGTTTTTAGGGCAAATTTTTCAAGTAGGCATGCGGGAAAAAGGCAACATTGTTTGTTTTAAATGTATATTTGCCATGTGCACATGAATACACCATGACCAGGGTTTTTACAAATCTTCATTTTGAAATGTTTTGAAAAATCCAAGTTTTCTTACCAAAACACTGTTTCTGTGTGGATGGGAGGTGCAAATGCAACAGAAAAACTCAATTAAAAAAACACAAAACAGCTTAACATGGATGAGCCTTACAGGTGGTAAAGAGGATTTTGTAGCAAATTTAGATGTCAAATTTACTTTATTATCATTAAAATCAACTTGTAGCGGTCTTTTACTTATGGTTTCCGAAAGAAAAAGTTATATTAAAGCATAAACCTGTTGGTTAGCCAATAAATAACAAACCAGTTTCATTATCTGTTGGCTACTAGCTTGTCAATCACACTTCTGTATGTACTACATAGTTTGTTTAGGCCTCAGTGCTGGTTAACACTGCACGCGAAAGCACTGCAAAGCGAAGTGGAACCAAGGCCGCTTCCATTCGGCGCCCTTGTTAACCTATATGCTGTAGTTCACACCAGACATGGAGCGCTGTGAAGTGATCATTTCGGCATCTGGTCTATTTTTTGCGCGAGCCACAAGTGTTCCGCGTCAATTCTGGCAGGAAATAACACCAAGACACACGAGACAATCTGGTCAAAAATAATAGCAATTCTTCAAAACAAAATATCCCAATTGACAAATGTGATCATAATTGTGTATTTAAATTGTGCATTAAACCATTGATGACTCCGAGATGTTTTAAGAAACAAAGTTGTAGTAGTTCCACAAAAAACTCCAGCGATGTCGATAGTAAAGAAAACTACGCAATTCACATGGAGGCATTTCTTCCATTGAGGGAAGAGGGAGGGAGGGGCTACAACGCATGCGCACTACTTCAAAAACAACCAACAGTCGTTGAGCTTCTCATTCGGGGCAAAATCCTCTTTACCACCTTTAATTTGCTTCTGGGTCCAGATCTTTTATTTTTATTTTGCATCAATCAGATCACGTAGGACTGCATAAATTCAGAGTCATTTTAAAATCTTATAAAACATGAATTTGAAATATCGTTCAAAAAATGTAATAATGTAACACTGTTTGACAACAAGAGGTTTGCATTTTCTTGCATGATTTCACTTTAAATGACAGAAGCTGTAACTTGTGAAGAGAAAAAAAATCATCACCTGATTGCATAGCTTTCCAACCCCACATGATCAAAATCCTAGTCTTATTCAATTTTAACCCTCATCTTATATTTTCAACTTCTGACACTGTCTATTCACAAGTGACTGAAAGAAAAAAACATGAGGAAAAGGGAGAGGGTGCAAAATAGGAAAATGAAGAGGATCAGAAAATGTTACAGGCAGCAAAATGCAAACAAGTAATTAAAGTCTACAGACTAAACCCTAATCCAGAGGAGAGGGCTGCAACCTTTTATGAAGGAACAAGCCATTTTTTCCATCGCTCATAATAAAGTTAATTTGTAAAGAGATGCAAAATAACTTTGGCGCTAGAAATTAAGGTTAAACAATGTATGCAAGAAGTAACCCATGTATAATTAAAGTACATTTTTATGTTTATAACAAATCAAATATAATGATACATCAGATTGTTCTTCATGCTGCTGAAGATAAACACCAGCCCCCTCCAAGATCCAACATAGGATGTAGTTTGGTAATTTATTACTTAAATATCCTCAAAAGACCACAACTTTTACTTATTAAAGTGTCTCGGGTAGTTTATTTTATCAAAGGCAGGTCTTAGTTTCTGTTTCCCTGTTATATGAAGAATCACTGTTTAATACAACTATGTCTTATTCTAATGTCTTCAAATGCTGAAAAAATTCAATTAGATTTTAAAAACCATTAGCTGCTTTTAAAGCCCTTTGGCTCAAGTATGAAGCAGAAATGTTGGTTTGTGGTGGATCAGGAGAGTCAGACTGACTGCAGGTCCGAAAGATTCATAAACAGTTCAAAATAAAACAAATTACTGCATTTCACAGACATTTCAGTGAAAACTCAAATCATGTTTGTTCAGTTCTGGTTCTGAAATCAGTTCACACAGGCAGCACACGCTTTTTGTTCGTGTTATTCTGCTGCAGATATTTCACGTGAAAGTGGCAAAAAAGAGATCAGTTTTCTGTTGTTCCTCACATTCATGTTGATTTTGGTCAAAGTTACAAGAAGCCACTTCAGAGGGGCTGAGGAGCCACAGGTTGCAGACCCCTGCCCTAATCACTATTCATCTAAACTGTGTCAACTGTTTATTAAGTGTTCCTCACATTTTAGTTGTGCCACCATTTTAGAGAAACTTGTAGTGATAATCAAAGTGATGCGTAGTTACTTAACCATAATTTTTTTTACGACCTCATTGTTTATATATATACAATGTGTTGTGTTGGTTAATGTGTAAGTAAATCATTGCTTTTCTTTACAGAGCTATATTCAGAGCTACAGTGGGGCAAAAAAGTATTTAGTCAGCCACCAATTGTGTAAGTTCTCCCACTTAAAAAGATCAGAGAGGCCTGTAATTTTCATCATAGGTATACCTCAACTATGAGAGACAAAATGAGGAAAAAAAATCCAGAAAATCACATTGTATGATTTTTAAAGAATTTATTTGCAAATTATGGTGGAAAATAAGTATTTGGTCACCTACAAACAAGTAAGATTTCTGGCTTTCACAGACCTGTAACTTCTTTAAGAGGCTCCTCGGTCCTCCACTCGTTACCTGTATTAATGGCACCTGTGTGAACTCGTTATCAGTATAAAAGACACCTGTCCACAACCTCAAACAGTCACGCTCCAAACTCCACTATGGCCAAGACCAAAGAGCTGTCAAAGGACACCAGAAACAAAATTGTAGACCTTCACCAGGCTGGGAAGACTGAATCTGCAATAGGTAAGCAGCTTGGTGTGAAGAAATCAACTGTGGGAGCAATTATTAGAAAATGGAAGACATACAAGACCACTGATAATCTCCCTCGATCTGGGGCTCCACGCAAGATCTCACCCCGTGGGGTCA
>SSNP01000209.1:430371-476691 GCA_006937955.1 Pachypanchax playfairii
TTACTGGACCAATCAGTAGACAGGTGGGCGTGTGGGCCCGCTTTGGGCCGCTTCGGACCATCGAGGAGGTGGTCTGAAAAAAGAGTCCGGGTTGGCGCGGAATGACGCGGTTTAGACCCGAGAAAGGCGGTGGAAAAGGGTCCGCAGGGGGCTAAAGTGAACCGAGCCGCACCGTGTTCTGTCGGTGGAAAAGCGGCATAATAGATCTCTGTTTATGCTAGTGCTACCTCTAGCTTACAGTTAGTGAAGTAAGAGCTTGTGGCCTGCCCAGTACCTTTTCTACATCACAAACACACTCTTTTTTTAGATGCAAGTTAGCATCTGCTACTGAGTCACAGCGATTTGAATGCAGAAATACTCAAAAATGCAATTTTGAGCCTAATTTTCTTAAGATACGTCCTCTAGCATCAGAAAAATGCCACAAGAACATGTTAACAGCAGGAAAAACATGATTTTCTTCAAAGTGGTTCTTCAACAACCTACAAAAATACAGAGAAAGAATATTTTATCTCTGCTAACTGCTAAAGATTTTCTCCAAATGACTGTTACTTATTTTTTTGGACGTGACTCATAACTTTCAGTTCCCTTCTGTTAATGTGAGTTAACTGATGGTGTTAGAATCAAGATGAATTAAGCTGTAGAAAAACAGCTTCACTGATGGTTTTTAGGGCAAATTTTTCAAGTAGGCATGCGGGAAAAAGGCAACATTGTTTGTTTTAAATGTATATTTGCCATGTGCACATGAATACACCATGACCAGGGTTTTTACAAATCTTCATTTTGAAATGTTTTGAAAAATCCAAGTTTTCTTACCAAAACACTGTTTCTGTGTGGATGGGAGGTGCAAATGCAACAGAAAAACTCAATTAAAAAAACACAAAACAGCTTAACATGGATGAGCCTTACAGGTGGTAAAGAGGATTTTGTAGCAAATTTAGATGTCAAATTTACTTTATTATCATTAAAATCAACTTGTAGCGGTCTTTTACTTATGGTTTCCGAAAGAAAAAGTTATATTAAAGCATAAACCTGTTGGTTAGCCAATAAATAACAAACCAGTTTCATTATCTGTTGGCTACTAGCTTGTCAATCACACTTCTGTATGTACTACATAGTTTGTTTAGGCCTCAGTGCTGGTTAACACTGCACGCGAAAGCACTGCAAAGCGAAGTGGAACCAAGGCCGCTTCCATTCGGCGCCCTTGTTAACCTATATGCTGTAGTTCACACCAGACATGGAGCGCTGTGAAGTGATCATTTCGGCATCTGGTCTATTTTTTGCGCGAGCCACAAGTGTTCCGCGTCAATTCTGGCAGGAAATAACACCAAGACACACGAGACAATCTGGTCAAAAATAATAGCAATTCTTCAAAACAAAATATCCCAATTGACAAATGTGATCATAATTGTGTATTTAAATTGTGCATTAAACCATTGATGACTCCGAGATGTTTTAAGAAACAAAGTTGTAGTAGTTCCACAAAAAACTCCAGCGATGTCGATAGTAAAGAAAACTACGCAATTCACATGGAGGCATTTCTTCCATTGAGGGAAGAGGGAGGGAGGGGCTACAACGCATGCGCACTACTTCAAAAACAACCAACAGTCGTTGAGCTTCTCATTCGGGGCAAAATCCTCTTTACCACCTTTAATTTGCTTCTGGGTCCAGATCTTTTATTTTTATTTTGCATCAATCAGATCACGTAGGACTGCATAAATTCAGAGTCATTTTAAAATCTTATAAAACATGAATTTGAAATATCGTTCAAAAAATGTAATAATGTAACACTGTTTGACAACAAGAGGTTTGCATTTTCTTGCATGATTTCACTTTAAATGACAGAAGCTGTAACTTGTGAAGAGAAAAAAAATCATCACCTGATTGCATAGCTTTCCAACCCCACATGATCAAAATCCTAGTCTTATTCAATTTTAACCCTCATCTTATATTTTCAACTTCTGACACTGTCTATTCACAAGTGACTGAAAGAAAAAAACATGAGGAAAAGGGAGAGGGTGCAAAATAGGAAAATGAAGAGGATCAGAAAATGTTACAGGCAGCAAAATGCAAACAAGTAATTAAAGTCTACAGACTAAACCCTAATCCAGAGGAGAGGGCTGCAACCTTTTATGAAGGAACAAGCCATTTTTTCCATCGCTCATAATAAAGTTAATTTGTAAAGAGATGCAAAATAACTTTGGCGCTAGAAATTAAGGTTAAACAATGTATGCAAGAAGTAACCCATGTATAATTAAAGTACATTTTTATGTTTATAACAAATCAAATATAATGATACATCAGATTGTTCTTCATGCTGCTGAAGATAAACACCAGCCCCCTCCAAGATCCAACATAGGATGTAGTTTGGTAATTTATTACTTAAATATCCTCAAAAGACCACAACTTTTACTTATTAAAGTGTCTCGGGTAGTTTATTTTATCAAAGGCAGGTCTTAGTTTCTGTTTCCCTGTTATATGAAGAATCACTGTTTAATACAACTATGTCTTATTCTAATGTCTTCAAATGCTGAAAAAATTCAATTAGATTTTAAAAACCATTAGCTGCTTTTAAAGCCCTTTGGCTCAAGTATGAAGCAGAAATGTTGGTTTGTGGTGGATCAGGAGAGTCAGACTGACTGCAGGTCCGAAAGATTCATAAACAGTTCAAAATAAAACAAATTACTGCATTTCACAGACATTTCAGTGAAAACTCAAATCATGTTTGTTCAGTTCTGGTTCTGAAATCAGTTCACACAGGCAGCACACGCTTTTTGTTCGTGTTATTCTGCTGCAGATATTTCACGTGAAAGTGGCAAAAAAGAGATCAGTTTTCTGTTGTTCCTCACATTCATGTTGATTTTGGTCAAAGTTACAAGAAGCCACTTCAGAGGGGCTGAGGAGCCACAGGTTGCAGACCCCTGCCCTAATCACTATTCATCTAAACTGTGTCAACTGTTTATTAAGTGTTCCTCACATTTTAGTTGTGCCACCATTTTAGAGAAACTTGTAGTGATAATCAAAGTGATGCGTAGTTACTTAACCATAATTTTTTTTACGACCTCATTGTTTATATATATACAATGTGTTGTGTTGGTTAATGTGTAAGTAAATCATTGCTTTTCTTTACAGAGCTATATTCAGAGCTACAGTGGGGCAAAAAAGTATTTAGTCAGCCACCAATTGTGTAAGTTCTCCCACTTAAAAAGATCAGAGAGGCCTGTAATTTTCATCATAGGTATACCTCAACTATGAGAGACAAAATGAGGAAAAAAAATCCAGAAAATCACATTGTATGATTTTTAAAGAATTTATTTGCAAATTATGGTGGAAAATAAGTATTTGGTCACCTACAAACAAGTAAGATTTCTGGCTTTCACAGACCTGTAACTTCTTTAAGAGGCTCCTCGGTCCTCCACTCGTTACCTGTATTAATGGCACCTGTGTGAACTCGTTATCAGTATAAAAGACACCTGTCCACAACCTCAAACAGTCACGCTCCAAACTCCACTATGGCCAAGACCAAAGAGCTGTCAAAGGACACCAGAAACAAAATTGTAGACCTTCACCAGGCTGGGAAGACTGAATCTGCAATAGGTAAGCAGCTTGGTGTGAAGAAATCAACTGTGGGAGCAATTATTAGAAAATGGAAGACATACAAGACCACTGATAATCTCCCTCGATCTGGGGCTCCACGCAAGATCTCACCCCGTGGGGTCAAAATGATCACAAGAACGGTGAGCAAAAATCCCAGAACCACACGGAGGGACCTAGTGAATGACCTGCAGAGAGCTGGGACCAAAGTAACAAAGGCTACCATCAGTAACACACTACGCCGCCAGGGACTCAAATCCTGCAGTGCCAGACGTGTCCCCCTGCTGAAGCCAGGACACGTCCAGGCCCGTCTGCGGTTTGCTAGAGAGCATTTGGATGATCCAGAAGAGGATTGGGAGAACATCATATGGTCAGATGAAACCAAAATAGAACTTTTTGGTAGAAACTCAACTTGTCGTGTTTGGAGGGGAAAGAATGCTGAGTTGGATCCAAAGAACACCATACCTACTGTAAAGCATGGGGGTGGAAACATCATGCTTTGGGGCTGTTTTTCTGCAAGGGGACCAGGACGACTGATCCGTGTAAAGGAAAGAATGAATGGGGCCATGTATCGTAAGATTTTGAGTGAAAACCTCCTTCCATCAGCAAGGGCATTGAAAATGAGACGTGGCTGGGTCTTTCAGCATGACAATGATCCCAAACACACCGCCCGGGCAACGAAGGAGTGGCTTCGTAAGAAGCATTTCAAGGTCCTGGAGTGGCCTAGCCAGTCTCCAGATCTCAACCCCATAGAAAATCTCTGGAGGGAGTTGAAAGTCCGTGTTGCCCAGCGTCAGCCCCAAAACATCACTGCTCTAGAGGAGATCTGCATGGAGGAATGGGCCAAAATACCAGCAACAGTGTGTGAAAACCTTGTGAAGACTTACAGAAAACGTTTGACCTCTGTCATTGCCAACAAAGGCTATATGACAAAGTATTGAGATTAACTTTTGTTATTGACCAAATACTTATTTTCCACCATAATTTGCAAATAAATTCTTTAAAAATCAGACAATGTGATTTTCTGGATTTTTTTTCCTCATTTTGTCTCTCATAGTTGAGGTATACCTATGATGAAAATTACAGGCCTCTCTGATCTTTTTAAGTGGGAGAACTTACACAATTGGTGGCTGACTAAATACTTTTTTGCCCCACTGTATATTTAGTTTTCTTCATCTGGCTCAGATGCTAATTTAACATGTTAAAAACTTGGAAGCAGCTCCCACTCCTCTGAAAGTTCATATCTTTTAAAGAGGCCATTTCAGACAAATTTCAGGACTTTGTGGTTATTTCTTAAAGATGCCCTTCCATTAAAAATTGTTCCTTCATAGTGGGTATAAAAACAGGTCAACAACTTCTCTTTCAGTTTTTATCTCTCAAACTACGCAGGTGGTGATAACACCCGAGTTCTCCTGAGTTCGAACGACCTGTATCTGTTTCGTCACAACTCCTTTGTTTGTTAGTATTCGGCAGCTCCCGCAGTTGAAACCACGGCTAGCATGCGGCTCACTAAAAAGCTGTAGCATAAGACATAGCAAACAGCATAAAATGAGCAGCAGCTTGTTCATATTCATTATTCGAATTTGCTGGACTTAGATTGGCTAACAAACTAGCCTATGAGAGCAAGGTATACTGTATCCTGCCCTGCTGTGCACGGCAATGTCAGATGTTGTGTCTTCCTGTTTGCTACGTCTTATGCTACAGCTTTTAGCCAGCAGACTGATAACCGAATACTGCCTAATACTAACGAACAAAGGACTTGTGACAAAACAGATACTGTCATGACCGTTTTTCTGTAAGACTAGAACCCTCTTACAAGCACAACTCCAGGACAAGAAACAGAGTTTAAAGTGTTTAATGGTACAAATGAACACAACAGCCAGGCACTAAGTCCCTGTGTGGCAGGCAGGACAGGAACCGGGCCTCACTGGAGGAACAGGTTGAATGGAGAGGTTGATGGTGCTGGTGGTTCTGAGGAGGAGGAGTGGTTGGAGGCTGAAGCTGAGACTGTGGGTCCTGTTGATGTGCAGGTGCTGGAGGGTGGACAGACCGACTCAGGCTCTGAATGATGTCCAGCAGGTGCGACTCCAGGGGAGAACGAGAGACGGGCAGAGAGCAGATCCAGAAAACCAGACTTGGTATGGGAACCGTGGATTGGACTGCTCCCCCAGGATAGGAGGTGAGGACCTGCGGGAAGGCGTCAGGTCCAGGTGGAGATCCTGAGAAAAAGCAAGTGAAGACCAAGCGTTATAAGGCTCAGAAAATGTGCAAAATCCGGTTAGTTGTACAAGCCACTCTACCACGAAGGAAGTAGTACTATCTGGCGCCCATCTCATGTTGATCCTCCCCTTAAATCTCAACTCAGGTGATGAGGAGATGAACCACACCTGCGCTCCAGAGGCTGATCCACCTGTGAGGAGGTAAGCAGACACACTCACACACACAGCCACACCCACAGGCAGCTCAGCCACACAACAGATACAGGCCGTTTGGACTCGGGAGAACTCGGGTTTTATCGCCATCTGTGTAGTTTGAGAGATTGAAACTGAAAAAGAAGTTGTTGACCTGTTTTCACACCCAGTATGAAGGTAAGAACACCTGTAGAGAAACCTCAACAGAAACCTCAGAAAAAATGTTTTTAATGGAAGGGCCTCTTTAAATACAAAATGTATGGTTTAAAACTTTCCTCATTATTGTTTTAAAGGTGGAGTGGTGTTTTCATGATTTCAACTGGCATATTTTGCAAAGAACAACATGTTTCAGAAAAATATGTTTTTCACGGTTTAAGGATTTGTATCAGGCTGACTTTTTGACCATTTTTATCATTTGATTAACTAGTATGATATATTTTGCACAATGTTAACTACCCTGGAGCACTATTATATTCTTTTAGGCCTAAATATTCATCGCAAAAGTAGGATTGGATGTTAAATACCATGGGAAAGCAGGTGCTGCATTAACTTACACGCTGACATCTGAGCTGCACTGTGAAAACGTCATCTTAAATTTGATGTTTGATTTAATTTGATGGTCTTAGCTTCGGGGTGGTACCTGGGGTGGTTGGTCTAATTGGAAAGGTGGCCTGTGGCCTGAGCCACCCCTCTGGACACGCCCCTGCTCATTTCATCCCCATGTACACCACTAGTTGCACATCCAGCCATCAGTCTGTCAAGCTCCTGAAGTTTGTGGATGACACTACCCTCATTAGCCTCATCTCTGAGGTTAATGTGTCTGCCTACATTGACCATCTGGTGTCCTGGTGTGAACAACAACCTGGAGCTCAATGCGGCTATGACAGTGGAGATGGTTGTGGACTTCGGGAAGAACTCATGTCCCCTGCATCCATCACTTATACAGAGTCCCCAGTAGAGTTCTTCCATTTCCTGGGCACCATCATCTCTCAGGACCTTCAGTGGGAGTTGGACATTAGCTCTCCCACCAGAGGACAGACTTCGTGCAAGAACTCTGAGCAAGAACAACCTCTTCACATTAATGATGGTGCATTTCTACACTTTCATCATTGAGTCCATCCTCCCTGTTATATATAAACAATCACATACCACTTGGTAAAATTTAAGGATGGCATGTCTGAGGACCATTGATGATGATGAGATTAATTTTCAAAACATTCCAGTATTAAAATGTTGCTATAAACTAAGGGCTGCCAACTCCTCAGTAACGTAAGTCACTATTCTACAATTCTCTGCTTTAATTATATCCTCACCTAATTTTTAGAATTGCCCATGTGTATGTATGTAATTGCAGTGGAACAGGTATCCATGTCAATTCAAATTTGTTAAAATAGACAACAATCTTAACTGAGAAAAAAAAATTTTTACTTGTTTTTATCTTCGATTTTGATGTAAAAAAATTGGATCTATTTTCTCAAAAAACTGTTTATGTACATAAATTGTTCACACACACACTAACAAAACCAATCAATCACAGTCCTCGGACATTTTAGAGCAGGCTGTGAGGACAGACATGTTTCATCCACAGCAGATAAAGCATCTAATAAAGTGGGATTTAAGAAATGCAGCAGGTCAGTGGACAACTATGAAAGTTGGGTGTGTGGTCCTTATATATCATGCTGAAAGGTCAGTCAGTCAGAGCAGCTCATGGAATTGTGCCTTTCAAGCCACAGTGGCAGATAAGCATACCTATGTCATGGTGCATCTATATATCCATGCTGCTACAGCAACACCTTGGCAATAGCATGTGGCCCTTATGCCAAAAGAAATTTTATAATTAGAGTATCCAGACAAAAATGTGGATTCAGTAGCACCTGACATATGGCTGGCAGTGTTACCTGTTAGAGTTCTGCAGAAGCTCTAATGGACTCCCATCGCTCCTGAAGCTGCCCTGCAGGCTGTCTACTGGCTTTTTTAGTCTTTCTCCAACCTTGTTTTCGTCTTGTTAAACCTTTAAAAAAATTGATATTATTCAGTCAAATTACGACCATGACAAATCATACTAGGTTTGAAACTCATTAGCAATCAGTAACAAAATATCCTAATTGTTAATGTGTTGTATAACCAGTGTAGGTTCGGTTATTTAAATCAACAAATTGAAAAAAAAGAGGTCTCGAAGGGAATAGACAATGCAATAAGTGATGTCCTGTCAGGCTGGGATGATCATTATCTGCATTGTTTGATTGGCACTTTAAAATGTTTTGCGCGAAAAAAAAAAAAAAAAAAAGAATTTGAGCATGTCAGTTTCCAGTGCACCCTTAATAATTCAATCCATGAGGACCTGAGAATAACCCTTCCTCCTTCGCAGTGCTGTTAACAGCTGGCTGAAATTCTCAGACAATCCTAAAGACTGCTAAAGGCTAAAAATGTGTATTTAAATGCCACATATTTCCAGCCTTATACAATCCATGTACGGCTCTGTGTGTTACAAAAGGTTTCTGGACAGCGAAGTTGGCAGACACCTCCCTGCAACAGCATTTAGAGAAACCACTGATTCCTTAAACTAACTTATAGATAACTGAAAATTAACATATCCAGTTAATTACCTTTATCAGTTTACGCTCATTTATCAACCTCATGTCTAAATTACTTTCTGTCAAGGTAAATTGATTTTAATTGCACTTTGACCTTCTATGCTCTGCTCTTTTCCTCCATGTCTTTATTGCTTCACATGACCTGGGAACAACACATCAATTCTCAGAAAATTTGCTTTATTATTGAACTAATTTTAATTTAATCTTAAAGAAATTACATACGATTTTGCTCAACAGCCGTTTGTCGTTTTTTTGAGTAGTGCACATTCGTTGTAGTCTCCCTTCCTCTTCCTCCTTTTCCCTCAACAGAGGAAACGCCTTCGTGAATCGGGAATTGCGTAGTTTTGTTTACTATCAGCATCGCTGGAGTTTTTTGTGGAACTACTACAACTTTGTTTCTTCAAACATCATCAATGATAAAAGGCTGTTTATGGTTATTCATTACAAGTGCTGCTAGTGCTGAAATGCTAGCTAGCGTGGATCACTGAAGCCTGATGCAGCACACTACAGCTTTTCCCATCTTAATGTCAGATGTGTCTTTCTCCGTGCTGATTCACAAGAATTTCTTCTCATCTGTTAATTTTTTCACCATGGGTATGTAAATAACATAAAAAACAATTGAAGAGAGCTTGTTTTAGTTACTCCTTCTTTTAATTTAACATCGTTCATCTTGTCTTCAACTCTTTCTCTTACTCTTTCGTTTATTTAAACACCCAAAAAACCCCACCCCCTCAATGTAGTCAGCACATTCTGTTGCGCTGTGTGTGTGTGTGTTTGTGTAGGTGTTGTGTTTATTTGCATCTCTATAGTTTGTTTAGATACACAATTATGATAGCATTTGTCAATTGCGGTATTTATTTTGAAGAATTGCTATTATTTTTGACTGGATTGTCTCGTGTGTCTTGGTGTTATTTCCTGACGCGGATCTTTGATCACAGACCAGACGCCAAAATGATAACTTAACAGCTCCATGTCTGGCGTGAACTACATCAAATGGAAGCGGTCTCGGTTCTGCTCCACTTTGCAGAGCTTCCGCGTGAAATAGTACTGAGGCCTAAGCAAACTACGTAATACGTACAGCAAAATAATTGACAAATAGCCAACAGATAACGAAACAGGTTTGTTATCTATTGGCTACTTTATTTCAAGCCCCACCAGGTCTATTATTTATGAATATTATATATTTTTATATAGGAATCCATAAGTACAAGACCACTACAAGTTGATAAAATGATTTTTAAGTAAATCTGACATCTAAATTTGCTACAAAATCCTATTTACTACCTTTAACATGTGGTTTTGGTTACTAAAATAAATTCTGAAACAAATTCTGGTAAAATATTTGACTAATATATCTTCAGCTGTGTCATGGTTCGATACCAGGTGGGGTTGTTTTCGAGCTCCAAGGGTGACCCAAACTCCAGACACACAGCGAGGAAACAGGTTTTGCAGTTTAACAGTGTTTAATTATGTACAGTGCTCAAATACAGGTAAATGCAAAACTGTACACTTGGTGATGAACTCAGGATGGAACAGGTGCGGGACAGGAACGGTCCTGGGTTGTGGAGAGAGAGAGGTTAGTGACAGGCTGTGATACCAGCTGCGGTGTGCGGGGATCGTGCTCGTTAACTCACGGTGACGTGTTTGTCGTCCGGTTGTGAAGAGGGATCCAGAGATGCTGCTGCGGGGGTGGTGATCCAGACTGTCAGGGTAATCGTAGGAGGTACGGGTCCGGGTGCTGTTCATGCAGACGTGGCTGCAGCAGGGGTGACAGCAGTGCGCCGACCGGGAAGGTGTGGATCCAGAGGAAGCCAGAGACAGACAAGGAGCCAGAGGGAGAGAGCTGGTTGCGCGATCTCGCAACAGAGCTCTATGGAATCCGTGTGAAGCCAGTCCTCACGATAGGCGGGTAGATGACCACGCTGAGGCACTGTAGGCTGGAGAGGCGCTCCAGGACAGCGGGCTAAACACAAGGAAAGAGAAGGCAGGTTAAACACTGCTAGAAAACGCTCCGATAATGTTCACTGGCCACTCTGTTACCACGGGTAGTTAGTGGAACAAACTGGCGTCTGTCTCTTGTTCCTCCTCTGCTTAAGTACCCAGCTCTCCTGAGCTTGGTAATGATCCACACCTGCTTCCACTGATGATCTGCTGCCACGCCCTGCAAGACAATTAGACACATACACCACCCACCAGCAGCAGAGATCCTGACAAGCTGGAGTCAAATACAATGTCTCTGGGTGCTTTTTCTCTGCACTCCTACAGTGGGGCAAAGAAGTATTTAGTCAGCCACCAATTGTGTAAGTTCTCCCACTTAAAAAGATCAGAGAGACCTGTAATTTTCATCATAGGTATACCTCAACTATGAGAGACAAAATGAGGAAAAAAAATCCAGAAAATCACATTGTCTGATTTTTAAAGAATTTATTTGCAAATTATGGTGGAAAATAAGTATTTGGTCAATAACAAAAGTTAATCTCAATACTTTGTTATATAGTCTTTGTTGGCAATGACAGAGGTCAAACGTTTTCTGTAAGTCTTCACAAGGTTTTCACACACTGTTGCTGGTATTTTGGCCCATTCCTCCATGCAGATCTCCTCTAGAGCAGTGATGTTTTGGGGCTGACGCTGGGCAACACGGACTTTCAACTCCCTCCAGAGATTTTCTATGGGGTTGAGATCTGGAGACTGGCTAGGCCACTCCAGGACCTTGAAATGCTTCTTACGAAGCCACTCCTTCGTTGCCCGGGCGGTGTGTTTGGGATCATTGTCATGCTGAAAGACCCAGCCACGTCTCATTTTCAATGCCCTTGCTGATGGAAGGAGGTTTTCACTCAAAATCTTACGATACATGGCCCCATTCATTCTTTCCTTTACACGGATCAGTCGTCCTGGTCCCCTTGCAGAAAAACAGCCCCAAAGCATGATGTTTCCACCCCCATGCTTTACAGTAGGTATGGTGTTCTTTGGATCCAACTCAGCATTCTTTCCCCTCCAAACACGACAAGTTGAGTTTCTACCAAAAAGTTCTATTTTGGTTTCATCTGACCATATGATGTTCTCCCAATCCTCTTCTGGATCATCCAAATGCTCTCTAGCAAACCGCAGACGGGCCTGGACGTGTCCTGGCTTCAGCAGGGGGACACGTCTGGCACTGCAGGATTTGAGTCCCTGGCGGCGTAGTGTGTTACTGATGGTAGCCTTTGTTACTTTGGTCCCAGCTCTCTGCAGGTCATTCACTAGGTCCCTCCGTGTGGTTCTGGGATTTTTGCTCACCGTTCTTGTGATCATTTTGACCCCACGGGGTGAGATCTTGCGTGGAGCCCCAGATCGAGGGAGATTATCAGTGGTCTTGTATGTCTTCCATTTTCTAATAATTGCTCCCACAGTTGATTTCTTCACACCAAGCTGCTTACCTATTGCAGATTCAGTCTTCCCAGCCTGGTGAAGGTCTACAATTTTGTTTCTGGTGTCCTTTGACAGCTCTTTGGTCTTGGCCATAGTGGAGTTTGGAGCGTGACTGTTTGAGGTTGTGGACAGGTGTCTTTTATACTGATAACAAGTTCACACAGGTGCCATTAATACAGGTAACGAGTGGAGGACCGAGGAGCCTCTTAAAGAAGTTACAGGTCTGTGAAAGCCAGAAATCTTACTTGTTTGTAGGTGACCAAATACTTATTTTCCACCATAATTTGCAAATAAACTCTTTAAAAATCAGACAATGTGATTTTCTGGATTTTTTTTCCTCATTTTGTCTCTCATAGTTGAGGTATACCTATGATGAAAATTACAGGCCTCTCTGATCTTTTTAAGTGGGAGAACTTACACAATTAGTGGCTGACTAAATACTTCTTTGCCCCACTGTATGTTACAAACCTTTGAAATAGTAAATTTCGAGAATAATTAATTCAGTCTTATAGTTTTTTTAAAAGGCAGCTGTACTTCTTTTCCATTTCCTGAAAACATTTAATTTCTCATCCAAATGGATTCTTTAGTTGTGATCATAGTTTGGGACTTCCAGACTTATAAGTTGTTGTGATCAAGGTATGAATTAGCTTGTTAGAAGTCATAAGAGTTGCTTTTTGGAATAACATGTCCTGGATGACTGAGAACACACACAATCTTTCCTTCAAGCTTAGAATAATTTAACCCTTTATATATCAATATTTGTAGTCATAGAAAATGGTATATAGAATATTTTTTTCAGCTTTCCATCTCACATCACCACATGAATAGTTTTTGAGATATGATAACATGAATTCTTGGGATCTGATGGAGAAACAAGCTTTTTAAGAGCAAATTTATGACATTTGTTCAATTTGTTCAACCATGATGGCATTTATCCTTCAGATATTCCAACTTTGCTGGAATAGTTATGACTCCCTCTGTTATAGCAGTGTTGGAACACACTGTGGTACTAGACCCTTGTGAATATCAGCTGAACACTGTTGTGCTGCAGAAAGTTGTTAGTTGCTACAAACATGGTGGGAAAAAGGCAATTAACAATGAAAGAGAGACAGACCATCATAACACTTTACATGTAGGTCTTTCCTAAAGAGAGATTGCAAAGCAAGTAAAGGTGTCAGTAAGTTCTTTACTTCATCATCAGAAGACTCTCAGAAACTGGGGCAAACTTTCACAGGAAGAGGTCTGGCATACCCAAAGCCACTAATGAATCTGAGGACAAGTTTCTGAGAGTTTACAGCTTGCATGATAGGTGGCTCATTGGACAACAGCTTTAATCATGCATGATTTCCATGATCTCTTCTTTTAAAATTCACTCACCTAATTCATTTGAGACCAAAATTTTTGCTGCGCCAAAACACAACTAGCTGTCGTAGTGAGCACATCTCTGTTTCAGCTGCGAAGAGAAGACTTGGGGCTGCAGGTTTAACAGAACGAGTTGCAGCAAAAAAGCCATTGTTAAGACGTCAGAATAAGACAAAAAGGGTTGCCTGGATCATGAAACACCAATCCTGGACAACTGAAAACAGGAAGAACGTATTATGGGCTGATGGTTCAACTTTGAAACCTAGGACTCATCAGGCAGGATCTTTGCATGTGTGGAATCAGCTGTTAAACATGGAGGAAGAAGTGTGATGGTCTGCTGTCTTTTTAGATCTAGGGTAGGTGACTTGTATACAGTGAGAGGGATTCTGAACAAAACAGCTACCACAAACCTACAGCAACTTGGACTGGTGGCACGGTCTTTATACTTAAATCCCATCAAGCTGGTGGGTGATAAACTGAACAGAAGAGTGAAAGCAAGGCAACCTACAAGTGCCACACAGATATGGGAACATCTGCAACAGATATGGGAAGAACTTTCTAAAAAATGTATGTAAAAAAAGGTCACAAGTGTGTTCAGCTGTCATATCTGCCAAAGGCGACTACTCTGATGAGACAAAAGTTAAGAAAACAGTTTGATCTATAAATTGATTCCATGATTTATTTTTAACTCCAATTGCTTATTTGTACTATGTTTTTATTTTGGAGTACGATGACACATTAAACTGCATAGTTAAAAAACCTGTAAAAATCGGTGTGTTCTAAAAGTTTTGACTGGTTGTCAGTCAGCCTGTCTGTCTGCCAGTCTGTCTGTCTGTTGACACTCAAATTTAAGTTTTTACTCTTTTAAATTCAGACAACATTTAACAAGAAATATGCAGCTTTTTGTCTTTTATTCAAGGACACAAATGGAATAATCAGATAAATAATATCCTTTTTTCATGCTGATGGACACTGTTCTATATCCTATTCACCCACTTGATTTTTAAACCAACTAGCTGTCTTTCACACAAGAACAAACCTTTGAGATAATCCACCAAAGAAAATGGCCTTATCAGCATTTGTTGTTGTTACAAAAGCTTTAATGAGTTTTGTGCAGGTTTATCGTCACAGCTTTAAAGAGCTTGGCAGATAAAAATATATTCTGGTATTAAAAATGAAGGAAGGGATTTAAAGATTGAAAACAGATTGATTTAATTAGAGCTAATTTGTATTGTTATTTGTTATTTTTGATTATTGTATGTGTTTAATGATCAACTATAACATCTGTGACCAAATATCTAATATTTAGGCAGTGGATAAAACGAAAAAAAAAAAATACCAGATTTGAAAATGCATGGACTTGCTTCTGGCATTGAACCATCAGCTGAAGATCCAAGTTACAAACTTGTTTATCCATCACATCCCACAAAATAATTCAGATCTTTTTGAATTTGAAGAACATGAAAACACTTCAAAACCCTGTGAGTCTTAGAGCTTGATTATTTTTGTCAAATGCAGCACTAGTGGGTTTATTTAAAAGCCACTATAATAAAAGTCCATCACTGTGGCAATCCATCACCACCACTCAGTGACAAAGAGCTTACTACACCCTTGTTGAATTCAGATAAACAAGCTGTTCTGGCAGGGGGTCCATTTACAGAAGTAATATATAAAAAAACATATACATATAAGCAAAACAATAACTGCCACCTTACCACACACACACGAACGCAAACAACACACACATAAACAAAAAATTAAACAGCCGTGCATATTTGCATGTGCACAATCACCGACTGACGTAAAACTGCTGAACTCCCACATCATTACAGATATTTTCTGTGAGCACTTTGACTGCAATAATTGCAGTTAATTGGCTGCCTCCCTCACTTACTCCATCGTTACTGGTTATTTGTTTCTGAATTTACTCAAAGTTTTTTCTGAAGTTACTTTTGCATGCCGACCTTGAGTTTCCTCTGCAGGTTATTGAAAAAATCACAAATGATTACCTTATTGTTTCACTGTCAGAAATACTTCGATTTTGAAATGTTCACATTAAAAATTAAGCTGTAATTAAATATTAAGAACTGCAGATGAGACAAAAAAAAAATGTCCACACTATTGTTACTGCTTTATTTAGGCAAAAAAAAATTAAGTGAAAACAGCTAATATTTTTGTAAAAGTGGCTGATGTCATTTGTGGCAAATCTGATTGATGGGAAGCACTGAAAATCGTTTAACCCAGTACCATCTCTGCCTCTGAGATATTTTAAGAAATAGCAGGATATATTAGCAAAGTGAACCCCCAACTGACATCTGAGATAGAGTGCCTTGTCCTGTTTTACTCATTCAGTTAGCTAACACATCCCTGTGGCAGATCAGTGCACCTAACTATAAATCTAAGCCACAGCTCACAGATTTACACAATTTAGTGTGAAAAGAAAACATAAAAGAAAACAAACTAAATTTATCATTTTGGGTACAGCTTCTGCCTTCACTGAAAAGCTTCCTTTTTCACAAAAAACACTGAAATCACATGAAGGTGAGTGTTATTATTTCATTAAACTGGGAGTTGATTTTATTGAAAACAATCAGAGGGATTAGTTTCCTGTGAAGCAAAGCATAACTGTTATTTTTTTTACAGGCAGTTCAAGTTATCTACTTTGTTTAGGTTCTTAATCTGAGCTGTCTTCAATTTATGTTTTCTAAAAAAAAAACAAACAAAAAACCTTTTCAATTGGCAATGCGCAGCTCCTCATTCTGGATGAATGATCTTCGTTCCTAACTGCCTGGCTCCCTCCATCAAACCTGGCCAACACTCATAATAAATGATAGTGTGGGACAATGCCCTATTTTCACGACAGAGTCATCTGTCATGCCAGCCCAGACAAAGCCCCCAGAGTTTCATCATTTTCACCTACTGCTCACACTAAAGTATCAGAATAAAATATAAAGAAACCTTCATCTGTTCAGCAATGTCCGTGGGATGCCTCAAAAGCACACTTGGTGTGTTTACTAAATAAAACACATTTTATCTCAAGGGCTCTTCATGGAGTTATGTGATCTGCTCTGGCTTTGGATCCCTCTTAGTCCTCTGCTGCAACTGTTCAAATCTTAGTTTTTAAGTAAATCTATTCCTAATTCTGGTCTCACATTCAATTTCACACATTAGGTGCCTAATTAACCCCTTAATTACATTAGGTAGGCAGATACTTGATGCTTAATGTCATTTTACAGGTTAATTGGGTCACCTCATGTATGTCTGCCAAAGCAACAAAAGGCCCTATAGGTATGTTGTAATTGTACACTGGAGACAGCCATTACATATACTATGACTCATCCCTGGCCTTAAAGTCAAACCGGTGAACAGAGCTACATGTCCATATATGGAGCCTCAATTCTCAAAACACTTCCTGTGTGCTTCCAACAATGCAGTATGATATGATATGATATGACATGACATGATATGATATAATATTTAGAACAATTGAGGTATTTCTAATTTGCATATTTTACCTTTTTTCTCAGATTAAAGATGCAAAAGTCAAGAAATATGTTGTCTCTTCAAGCTCATCACAGAAAAACAGAAAATAAATAACAACTGGTTAATGAGCAATAATGTTAAAGAATTACTACGTCACTGAAGGGTATTTTAATCACCTAACATGAATATTGGTCATTTTCAGTCTGTATAAGGAAAGGGTTCTGTGCAGCTTTGGCTGATATGATTAATTGGACTTCTGTTATTAAAGACTCTTGAAAGTCAGGCAGAAATAACTAAGCAAAGACAGTTACAGTGGGGCAAAAAAGTATTTAGTCAGCCACCAATTGTGTAAGTTCTCCCACTTAAAAAGATCAGAGAGGCCTGTAATTTTCATCATAGGTATACCTCAACTATGAGAGACAAAATGAGGAAAAAAAATCCAGAAAATCACATTGTCTGATTTTTAAAGAATTTATTTGCAAATTATGGTGGAAAATAAGTATTTGGTCAATAACAAAAGTTCATCTCAATACTTTGTTATATAGCCTTTGTTGGCAATGACAGAGGTCAAACGTTTTCTGTAAGTCTTTACAAGGTTTTCACACACTGTTGCTGGTATTTTTGCCCATTCCTCCATGCAGATCTCCTCTAGAGCAGTGATGTTTTGGGGCTGACGCTGGGCAACACGGACTTTCAACTCCCTCCAGAGATTTTCTATGGGGTTGAGATCTGGAGACTGGCTAGGCCACTCCAGGACCTTGAAATGCTTCTTACGAAGCCACTCCTTCGTTGCCTGGGCGGTGTGTTTGGGATCATTGTCATGCTGAAAGACCCAGCCACGTCTCATTTTCAATGCCCTTGCTGATGGAAGGAGGTTTTCACTCAAAATCTTACGATACATGGCCCCATTCATTCTTTCCTTTACATGGATCAGTCGTCCTGGTCCCCTTGCAGAAAAACAGCCCCAAAGCATGATGTTTCCACCCCCATGCTTTACAGTAGGTATGGTGTTCTTTGGATCCAACTCAGCATTCTTTCCCCTCCAAACACGACAAGTTGAGTTTCTACCAAAAAGTTCTATTTTGGTTTCATCTGACCATATGATGTTCTCCCAATCCTCTTCTGGATCATCCAAATGCTCTCTAGCAAACCGCAGACGGGCCTGGACGTGTCCTGGCTTCAGCAGGGGGACACGTCTGGCACTGCAGGATTTGAGTCCCTGGCGGTGTAGTGTGTTACTGATGGTAGCCTTTGTTACTTTGGTCCCAGCTCTCTGCAGGTCATTCACTAGGTCCCTCCGTGTGGTTCTGGGATTTTTGCTCACCGTTCTTGTGATCATTTTGACCCCACGGGGTGAGATCTTGCGTGGAGCCCCAGATTGAGGGAGATTATCAGTGGTCTTGTATGTCTTCCATTTTCTAATAATTGCTCCCACAGTTGATTTCTTCACACCAAGCTGCTTACCTATTGCAGATTCAGTCTTCCCAGCCTGGTGAAGGTCTACAATTTTGTTTCTGGTGTCCTTTGACAGCTCTTTGGTCTTGGCCATAGTGGAGTTTGGAGCGTGACTGTTTGAGGTTGTGGACAGGTGTCTTTTATACTGATAACGAGTTCACACAGGTGCCATTAATACAGGTAACGAGTGGAGGACCGAGGAGCCTCTTAAAGAAGTTACAGGTCTGTGAAAGCCAGAAATCTTACTTGTTTGTAGGTGACCAAATACTTATTTTCCACCATAATTTGCAAATAAATTCTTTAAAAATCAGACAATGTGATTTTCTGGATTTTTTTTCCTCATTTTGTCTCTCATAGTTGAGGTATACCTATGATGAAAATTACAGGCCTCTCTGATCTTTTTAAGTGGGAGAACTTACACAATTGGTGGCTGACTAAATACTTTTTTGCCCCACTGTAATAGAGAAAACAAACCAGTCAACATTGCTGACTCTATGTTTACACTAACAGGCACTGCATTTCCTGATGTCCCCCTCCTCTACTGTAGGTGTTGTTACACAACTATTAGATTAATACAACTGACAGAGAAGAAGAGCTTGCTGGAAGTCTGCTCTTCACACACACATAGTAACTTCCTATGTGGCCAGAAACACATTTGCATCAGAGTTTTTAAGGACGGTAATGAGCACCATCACTATTTTCAGATACCTTGGAATATACCATAAAACTGTACTACTGCTTGACCCTATATAACATTGTTTTTCTTTTCATTTTTATTGTTATGTCTATGTTTAAGCAGAAACGTCCGATTGAGACAAACTTTCATATGGTGTGGAAAGCAACTATCAACCCTCCAGTTTAGAGTCTGCTGCTCTTCCTCTAAACCTCAGTGACCCTGAATATGAACTGATATGATATGACACAATAGAATATGAGATAAAGAATGAAGCAATACAATATAATACAATGATGTGATGTGATACAGTGCAATATAATAAAGTTCTGTAAACTTTATTGTCCTCTTGGGGAATTGGTTATGGACCCAGTGCTTTCCCTTCAGATGCCTGATGGATTGTGTCTCAGAACTGGTTTTAGATTTAGGAGCATGTGAAAAATCTTCCACACAGGAATGATTGATCACTTTTGAGGTCCCTGCTGTGTCTCCATAATAAATTTGGAAACTAATCAATTTTTCAAATTACAACCAACTACAAACTGCAGTATATTTAACAGATATTTCTTCCCTGCTACAGCAAAGCCATTTGATGATAAATCCAGCAAATAAAACTCTGTCATTCTAGTATAGACTGTGATCCTCAAATCACAGTTAAACCTCAAACTTTGGTTTGAATCTTTTATTATCATTGTCTTACGTAGTGATGGTAAAAAGACCCAGATGCAGGCAGATTATAAAAAAAAAAAATCAAATAAAAGGCCGACATGGAAACAACAACAAAGAGCAGCTGTGGAGGAAGGCAAAGGAACTAATCAGATGGGTATTAATCAGGTGTGGCGGAGTAAGTGAACTGAGGGGCAGAGGGAAACATGACACAAAGAGCATAAGAAACTAAATCACAGTGAACTTGAAACTTGAAGAGAAAAATAATCCCTGTAAAAAAAGACAGCTGTGATCAAAATACAGAAAATACATGAAGAACTGAAGAAGGATGAAAGGTGAAACATTTTCAAGTGGCACAAAAAGATGTCCAGTTGCTTTTTTCTGAAGAATTTCTGGAATTGTCATGTACTGGATGATTGAAAATCTACACAAACAAAGAACATGAGAAAATAAAGAATACTGAGGACAAAAAGAATAAACCATAAACATTAATATTAAACTCAAAGGTAATTGGACAAACTAGAAAACGAACAAGAAGGCTAGGTTATTGGAAATTTCAAATTCAAAACACAACAAAGACTGAAAAACCTGGTAAAAGAATCAAACGCAAAAACCAAACCCAGATCCCAGAATCATGACAGTCTTTGTCTTGATTTGTGGTTTGACAAGATACAGCAGACATAAGCTGTGACTGCAGACGCTAGCAGATAAAGACTTTATAACCTGACCATTTGGAAGATTACATAAGCACAATGCATTTCATTGTCCATTTTACTTCCATGAATACATCCTCTGACAATAGGAAGCCATTTGTTATCAACGTGATATTTCGTAAAAGTGACATTTGATCTCAGACAGACAACAGAACATGAACGCACAAACATGCTCTTTGAAAGCCGCATCAAAAACACCAAATAATCACACTAGCCAACAACTGGCAAATCACAGAGCAGCAGAAGTTCGTCTCCATTGCCCTTTTAGCCATTTCATCTCTGTTTCAACATCTCCTACAGGTGATAGATATAAATTTACATGGCAGAGGAAATACTGTGAATGCTAAGAGTTAGGCACCTGGGTGCTGGCAGGCAAAGACAGAGTACTTTGAGAAATAAATCTAACAGGACTATCTATCTGGGTTATTAGAGTCCCCCCTCAGGATCCTTTTCAGCAGCACACTGGCCATTATGTAGGCCACAGAGAAACAATGCAAGAGAAAGGTCCTGAATGTGGCAGCACGGCAGAGGAATTAACTGCAGAGCGCTGAATCCTCTGCATCTGGCCCTGAAACTCAGCCCTCACCAGACAGGATAATGACACAATGTGCAAGGAGTTGGTAAGCTTGTTAGTGAATGGTACACCAAGTACAAAAATCAGCATATAAGGGCTTTTACTTATTCTACATCACCATGACAAACAAATTGCAAGTCATTATCACACTGTCCTTTACTGGTTAGACCAGGTAAAACTTCGAATAAACTGTTTGTTTTTTCCTCGAGAAAAAGCACTAGCTCTTTTTTGGCAAGCGAAGCAGGCGGGTGAAGTTTCTGAGGGCTGCAAAATTATAAAGTGCTACAGATGAATGAAAAAACGAAACGTCTGGCTCAAAGTGAAAAGAAATGACAGGGAAAAAAACTGTAAAAGCAGCATCAACAAAATAAATGTGTTCCCATCCTGATGTTTTGCATGTAGACCGGGATAGCGGATGAAAGTCTGTAATTGATCATGTTGCCACCTTCCTGGCTCCAGCGTCAAATGTTCAAAAGGATTAGTCTTAGGGTTGATGGATTAAAGCAAGGTGGGAAGGAGAGGAAAGCTCTGCAAGGAGAAGAAAGAGAAGAACATTTACACTCTAATCCTCAGCTGGTTTGGTGGCAAAGAATAAGTGTATTTAATGTAAGAGTGATTGTGTGGATGTTCCCATTCTAGTTGGCTACGCCCCCAGTGTTCTTCCCTCTTGGCAGATTCTTAGTCTTTACTTTAAGACTATTGAATTAGTAGGCTAAAAAAATCTCATAAAGTAGCCTCCCTCTGCCTCTACCAGGTTTGTTCACTTTCTTTTAATCAAATAGCTTTGGTGGCTGATATATAAAGTCTCCACAATGACTCTAGCAGCCTTAACTCATTTGCAATGCAATTATGCACATGCAAGTTAATAAAATAAGGATGCAAAACAAGGAGGTGTTTGGCTGGGATTCTAACAAATGAACCAACACTGTGCTGTAATTAGGCAAAATACTTTATGTTCAATGAGCCACCCATCTGCTTCTTAGTTAAACCAGCAGCATGTAAACAGAACTCTGTAGAACCATCTAGTGCAGGCGCACAGGTGCACCAACAAGTCAGCTAAGCTATGCTTAGACAGGGAGGTCATTAAGGGAGTATTTAATTAAGGCCGGGAATAAGGTCAGTGTTGGAAGGACAAACATATCCTAATAAAGTGTTGGATGTACGATGATCCCACAGCACTCTCATACATCAGGCCAGGCCACGAGGACCACAGCTCAATTTTGTAAAGCTGCTATTTCTATGCAGATTAAAAACTCATTCATCAATTCAGCCTCACCCTCCTTTTGATTACATGCACCTTTTCTTCTTTTCTGTTCTCTTCTTCACCTCCTGCTGGTCCCTTTGGCCTTTATAGTACCAAAGGAACCACTGTGCTGCCATATTCTTAATTAAATCAATCTGTCGGGGCCAGCAGGTGAATCCACTCACGTTTGCTGTTACTCACTCAGATCAACATGTTCACCCTGACCTTGGCCACGCTAATCTGTCACTCCTGCACCTGAAGAAGTATTCGGAAGCGAAGGTATGACACAGACTCATTGTTGTTCAATGGGAAGCCTGGATCATTTTTTATTTCATTTTTTTGTAACAACAGCTTTTTCATGAGTCTTTGACACCTCGCATTTGTATCGTATGTGTACAGAACTAGCCTGAAGGACCTGATCCCAGTTTCAAAGAACATTGGCCTGTGCCACCAAAATGAGAAAGTCTAGTTTGATATTAGGTTAGTATTACTGTGTACCACACAAAGATTTTCAATTCTGATTTTAGGGGGAATGTCAAACTTGAGGATTTGCTACAGTTGCCTCGTTGTCATTTAAAAACAAGTTCTCGTCTTTGTTGGTGACATCTTGTTTATTGAAGTCATTAACTGTCACTAAGTCATCAGAAATCCTAAACATTCTGAGTTATTGACAGTCATTTGTTAAGATTTAAACCTGAATAAATTAATCTGAATGTTATGTGTGAGCCTGTTGATTTGGTGTTTTTATTTCTGGTCTAAATGTAGTTTTTAAGCCATCTGTTGTTTTTATTTATGCCTTATTTCTATTATTGGACTTGTTGTTTTGACATTTGATCAGTTTGACTTTGGTTGGATTTCCTGTTTTTATTTATTTCAAGTTTTTGTTAGTCTTATAAGTTATTTAAACTTTTACTTTCTGATTTTTTTTACTATTTTACTACTATTATTGTTTTGAGTCTGTGGAGAAATGTTGTTTCTTAGTTCTCGTCTTACTTCATTCTCTGTGTGTAACATCAGATTTTACCCCCCTGCTGTTTTGTCCCTTGATTGTCTTTTGTTTTTTTCGCATTTTTCTCTTATCATCCACTGTGTTTGTTCTTGGTGTGTTTGTTAATATGATACTTCTTTCATCTGTTTGTTCTGCCTATTAATCCATCCTAAATTATCTCCCTTATTGTTCTCTTCTTGCATTTGAGAGGAGATCTGAAGCTCAGATGCTCTTGGTGGTTCCCAGGTCTCGACTCGTAACTCGAGGAGACAGAGCCTTCTCAGTGGCAGCTCCTAAACTATGGAATCGTCTCCCCCTCTCTGTCAGATCTGCCAGGACTATACATGATTTTAAATCACTCCTGAAGACACATCTTTTTACGTTGGCTTTTAGTTCTTGAGAGCAGAACCGTTAATACAGCCCTTTCTTTTGTACATTATTTTATTTTATTGAATGTTGTGCTTTTATTATTGTTGCATTGAGATATTTCTTAGATGTTTTATGCTAGATCGATTTGTACAGCACTTTGGTTTTAAAGCGCTTTATAAATAAAGCTTGATTGGTTGGTTGGTTGTTTGATTGATTGATTGATTGATTGATTGATTGATTGATTGATTGATTGATTGATTGATTGATTGATTGATTGATTGATTGATTGGTGGGTGGGTGGGTGGGTGGGTGGATGGATGGATGGATGGATGGATGGATTGATTGATTGATTGATTGATTGATTGATTGATTGATTGATTGATTGATTGATTGATTGATTGATTGATTGATTGATTGATTGATTGATTGATGAAATCACAAATTTGTTATGTAGGGCTTCAGATTTTTTATAGGTTTAATTTAAGTTTAAGTTTGCTTCCTCCAGCCATTAAATCACTCCATGATGATACAATGTGCTCAGAGAATATGCAATGTAGGACTAATTCACTGGGTCCACTTCTTTTTGTATCATCTATATTAAACATGGCTTCAGGTGATGCTGGTTGCAGGAGGCGTCACCTTAAAACAGTAATGATCTTTTAGAGCATTTGGCTTGTGTAATTTATAATCTGCAAAATGAATATATACACTGGAGAAATCAAAGAACACTAACACTAACAATGTACTAGCTAACCAATCAGAATCTGCAATTTTTTGATTCATCAATTGAAGTATAAATCTGATCAAGATCTCATCAGATATTTAATAGTTTGTGGACTGCTCCACAACACATGCCTGTCTTGATCCCTGAACAGTGAGAATAAAGAAGAAAATGGGAGAGGAGAACTGAAGAAGAATTTCATCACAAGTTTCATCATTTTTTTAAAACTGAATTTTAGTAGACAGTAGATAAAATATTTTATTGAATTATTTTTTCTAACAAAACATGAGCAATGGTTGTCTCAGTCTGAAAGTTGAGTTTACCTTGGTTTATTGGTAATTTTGTAAAAATAGTCATTTGTGTTCTTTTTGTTTTTGTTCCTTGTTGCACCAACAACAATATATGCAGTTTTCTATCTTATTACCGCAGGACAAGTAAAAGTCACGGCTGATCTCCTGCCATAAAAGAATCAATTAAAGAGGCTTTTCGCTCATACTGTAGCTCACAGTGAAATGTGCTGGACCACTATGGAACTGTGTTTTATATCGTGGCTACTTTAAATTTAACATTATCCTTGAATAACAAACAAGATTGAACACAAACAGACTGTGAGTTAAACTAAGTTGTACATTTTCTTCTAACACAGCGTCTTCATGGAGAATTTTAAGATAAATCAATTCCAAGGTAGTCTCCTTGACTGTAACCACTATAAAGAAATCTCTTTGAGGTGGTTACAAAACAGGCCTTGCAGACCAGCTTTTTTTTGTTTCAGTGTTATTATTCTTATTTTTTTAATCAAAAGTTTTACAGCATACCTAAGACTTTACGTCTTGTTCTAAATACTTGTAATTCTGAAGGACATTAACACCAAAACATCTATTCAGCTTTTTTATTCTAAGATTTAAGCTTTTGATGTTCAAAACTCAGCTGCTTGAGCTCTCGGCAACAAAGAGGAAAAAAAAAAAAACAGAATCAGAAAGGCGAGTGTCTGAGAGCCAAAATCAATAAGTCTGACAAGAGAATGTGTGATTCGTTGAGACACCTGTCAATCATGCAACACACCTCAAAATATCTCCTCTCATCCCTAAACCTATTAAATGTCTATCCCAGAGTAATGATTTTAAAATTGGTACGGAAACTCTGACATCCCAATTTATTGGAAAAAGTACTGTTTTCATGTGTCAAGTGTCTTTCACCTCTGAATTTTCATAGATGTAGTTCCTGGTGAGCTAAAGTCCTCAAAAGAATGTGTTGAAAAAAACATCTGATTTTTGGACTTAGGATTTTGTGGAGAGGTTATGAATATTTAGTATTTTTTTTTTTTGTAGTGCATAGAATGATCTCAGATTACAACTTTGTGATTTAAATTGATGGATCATTTACAGGTTTTAGAAGTTAAAGGCAAGTTGTCAAGCAATTTGCTCATTTGAATCAAGCTGTGTTGGAGCAGGGTCTCATAGGTTGTTTCTCAATAGTCAAGTACACTACGTAGTACGTTCTTGCATTCTAACAAGTACATTCTTGGCTAGTACACTATAAATCCATACTACCGAGTATAGGAGTACAAGGATGGCATTTAGAATAGAACCATACTGCATTGCCTTGCAAGAAATGTTGCTTTATGCTTTGGTTAAAAAACTGACATAAAATATGCAAGCAAACATCCTATCTTAGTATACAAGTGAAAGAAATTAAAAAGAAAATACATTAAAGGTTTTGTTTGTTTGGTAAAATGGTTTTTGAAGCAGTGCATTATGGGATACGTTGGTAGCCCAAGTATGCAGAAGGATGCATCAGTGCATCCTTGATAAAATGGGCGGAGCAAGAACACATCTGGGAACTTTAAGCATACTTGCCTTGATGTGTACTTACAATTGGAACAGTACTTGGTCCACCACTAATAACGTCTCTTAAAGGTTCTATATCATGAAAAATCAACTTTTTGGAGCTTTTAACCATGTTGTGATGCTATTTCTTTATTTAAAAGACCTCCAGAGTGGTTCTTGGCTTAATTCGTGCATTCCCTACTAATCCTCCTGGAACCTGCACTCTGAGCAGCTGGTTTACTCTCTCATGTAAACCTCCATTTCATTGTATTTCATTCTAAAAATTTCTTGTCGAAAATGTGCATTTGGCTGTGAAAGTTACAGAAGTTTATTTAGTGTTTCTAAACAGCTCAATCGCACTCACAGTTGGGAGGTGGGGTTTTAGGTAAACCGAGCGTTTTTACTAATGTGTTTAATGGCCAGTTTGTGTTTACGTAGTCTGTTTTTCACACAGAACACATCCCAGCAGACTGTGTTGCAACATATCAGCTTTTAAATAAATTCAATTTATTTCAATTCTTTTTAATTTTATAAAGCGCCAGTTCTTAACAAAGGTAATTTCAAAGCACTTTACAGAAATATCAAGTTTGTCATTAAACGTGGTGAAAAATATTAAACAGTAATGGCAAATTGTTCTGATTATATTATATTTGAAGTTAATCAAATAAATTTTACCTTAATAAATGTTATCACCTTCACTGAGTGAACACATTCACAAGGAAAATTAACCAGTATTAACAAATATGTGTTTAAAGCAGTCGTTTTCTGTAGTGCAACAGAAAATAATTAAACATTTTATTAAATTTAAAGATCCCTTTCAGCCACACTGAGGTAATAAAAGTGTAATTTCTTAATGATTTTTCAATAGAGTTTAAATTAAATTTAAAATTCAACAAGATTGAGTTGCCTCTCTCCTCTGGATAATTGAAGACAGAAGACTTCTTACTTTCTAAGTTTTGCACAAGGTCTGTTATATCACTAAAGGTCACAGACTGCATGTTTTATATAACTAATTATGACATGAGGAAGTTTTATGGAGGAGCTGACAGCATGCACAGATACTCTAACTAGGATCCCGACTCTGCTGAGGTTTGACGGGAGAGTAAATTTGTCAGTTAAACTTCACCAATAATCTGATTGTTTGGTTTTGTTTTGACTTATCTGGGAGTTCCAGTAGTTCATACTGTACTTCCATCTCCACTGACACTCCACTGGTTTTTCTCCTGTTTTACTTGCCTTTTAAGGAGTGAACGTCCTAATGATTTGTCTGAATCAGGCTTTAGGCACAGGCTTGTATTGGTTAGAGGCTGAAAAAAATATTTTATGGGGGTTGCATGGTTGTGAAGCAGGTTAGTTCTGTTGCCTTGCAGCAAAGAAATCCTGGGTAGTACCCAATGAAGAGTCATTTGTGGGCCAAAAGAGACAGTTTCTTTTTGAAGAGAACTGGACTTCCTGCTGGTAAAACTGTTAATAAATATTTTGTTTGGGGCTGCACAATATAAACAAATTAGATTGTATTTATTGTTATCGCATTATCCATAACACAAAATTTAAGGCACAAACTGTGTGCCAATAATACATTTAGCAGTCAGTCAGACGGCATTGATAGAAAAACTCATTTGATGATAGTGGCTGAAATGCTGAAGTGTTTTGAGTCTTTTGATAATTGAAAGAAAATAGAGAAACAGAGAAAATGTGGTCTATTACAGCTGACATCTTGATTGTGGTATTCAACAATAACATCGCTATCACATGTTTTCCTAACTTTGTTTATCCATAGTTAAGGAAAACAATGAAGTAGTTTCACATCTTCGATGATTTCAGTTTTTTTTATCGATTTAAAAAAATCAGTTTGTTCCTGGTGCGACATGTTGCATGTAAGCTACTGTATGATCCTTTTTATCTGTCTGACTTTTTTCCTTCATTTTGATGTTTCTAAATTCTAAGGACATTTCACAGAAATCACATTCTTCTCTTAGTCTAATCTTCAAAAGAATGGGTGACTTCACATTGGGTGTACTTATGCATCTTTTAAGCTCACGTAACACAAACACTTGTTGCATTGGGGCATCTGCTTTACACATACTAGCAAGTTTGTTATAAGGGAATATTATTACGATTTCTCCCGGGAGTTGCCGTGCTTATTTATCTGAAACTTGGTTTTATGTGCCTCACGTTTCTCCACAACTGCATCGACAGATTGAGCTCTCAGTGAGCTGAAATTCAAGGTTATCATTGCATACAGTAACAGCTCTCAGATAGGCAATTTGATGTGGAACATTACAGGAATCTTATATGATGCTGGTCACAGGGGACCAGCAACATTTTGGTTTAACAAATGAATAAATCAAACTGTACTTCATTTGTGGTTATGCAGAAAGTATTCACCATTCACAGTCTTCTTTCCTTTATTTACTCTTGTTTTTGTGTGTTGAGAGCAAAAAACAGATACTGTGATTTATAATAAGGGCTAAGTTTTGTAGTGGAAGAGAGGGGTTTGGGTTGGTGCAGTTCGCCTGCAGAACGAGTGAGATAAAAATGAAAGGAGCTGATGCTTGGACACAGACACATCATTAAAGTTAATATGCATCCACCTGCTGCCTGAAAAGACATTTTGAAAACGACAGACAGCTGTGATAGCAGTGGATGTGACAGTTCCTTCTCTCTTGCCTTCCTTCGCCTCAGCCTTTCCAGCTTACCCTTCATTCCTTCTCTGTCTCTTTTAACATGCTCCTCCCTTTGTTTGTACCTCTTGATATCTCTCCCTCCCCCCTCCACCCACTCTGCCTCCTCTCCTTATGATGGCTGTCCCTGACACCTCTGTTCAGTTAGCCAAATGTCAAATAACAAACCCTGAAATACCAACTGGGCAGTCGATATGGCAAAGAAATGATGGGGCGGGTGAAGTCATTTCTGTCTTGTGTGCTGTGTTGTTCCCAAAGGTGCTGTGGACTCTCTGGAACTTTACTGTTTATTGTAGACAGCAAGCCAGCCCTGGAAAAGCACAAAGCAAAGTTGTTTGGATTTTGTTTAGCTTTCTATAGTTTTTTTTTTCTCTAATTCTATAAGAAAAAAAACTTTCCATTAGCCAGATCCACAAATTTATTATTTTTAATATTTCAGTTTTTAAATTTCTGGCAAGTTCAAATCAAATCAAATCAAATCAAATCAAATCAAATCAAATCAAATCAAATCAAATCAAATCAAATCAAATCAAATCAAATCAAAAATACTTTATTAATCCCCGAAGGGAAATTCAAGTGTTGTTGTAGCTCAGTTCTTTTTTTCAGGGAGCCATAGAGAGTTCTAGCTGTGGACAGGAAGGATCTCCTGTAGAGGGTTCTAGGTGTGGACAGGAAGGATCTCCTGTAGCGGTCTGTGCTGCAGCCGATTATGAAGAATCTTCTGACTGAAGACACTCTGTTGTTGAGTTACTGTTCTGAAGAGGATGATGAGGGTTTTCCATCATGTTCTTCATCCTCCTTTGGACAATCAACTCAAGAGACTCCAGTTCAGTCTCCATGACAGAATCAGTCCTCATTATCAATCTGTTCAGCCTCTTCATGTCACTTGCTCTGATGCTCCGCCCCCAACAGGTAACTGCAGATGTGATCAGCTGACAAACTCTTCCTCTTTTGCTGCTCCTCTTCAAATCTCTGTCTGCCCGTATTGTTTGAAAGCCAGACAGAGTCCAGGATATGTTCCTTTAGCCATTCCTTTTGTACATGAAATTTAAATAACATTTATGATCATTTGTTGCTGTTTTCTTTTAATCTTGGGTCTTCCTGGACAGGAATACAACTTTTAATGTAAAAAAAATCAGTTGATATATCTGTAATCAACTGTTATCAATTTCTGTGTGTTTTATCTCATTTTGTCAAACTAGGCAGTTTAGATTAATAGTTCCGATAAAGGAGAGTTCAATACAAAAGTTAAAAAAGTTACCCGCCTCTTTTAATGCACTCCGCTTAGAGAAACAGGTACTAGTTTTAACAGTTGCTTTAAAAGCTATTCTGTGTGGATTCACCCCAAAACACATTTCTGCTGTTTTCAAACAACCCTAGCCTGAAAAAAATACAGAGAAGTTTATACTAATGCTATTTTAAAACTTTAACATGACTTCCAATTTCACATTGCACATCTAGCCCAGCAGAAACTTTAAGAAAATCCCACAGGAAGAATCTTTTTGTCTCATTTTGCACCAGAAGTGCCACTGCTAGCTTTCTGCTGCAGCTATAGAATACAATTCTATGTAAATAAACATGTAATGTGAAATTGACACCAATGAGAAGGTTAACTAAACAATGTTTCATGAACAGCTTTAAAGCCTTTAAAGGGACTGTATCATGCTATTTTACAGTTTTCAACTAGGATCGGCACATATATGATAAAACCTTACTGTTTGAGTTATATTCACTTCATTTGTCCTGAAATATAACTTATATTCTCGAGTTATTCTGTGACCAGGACGTAAAAACGCTCGGTTTACCTAAAACCCCGCCTCCCAAATTTGAGTCCGATTGGTCTGTTTAGAAATACTAAACAAACTTCTGTAACTCTCGCAGCCAAATGCACATTTTCGATGAGAAATTTTTAGAATGAAATACAACGAAATGGAGGTGCTAATTTGTCAGAGGACGCTCAGTGGTGAGGAGCGTCTGGAGGGAAGGACGGTCCACTCGCGACTGGATGCAAGCCGACCCGGGAGATGACACCAATACTGGGATCGGATGGGTGAAGTGAGACAGGTCGTAGGCGAGGAGCAGGTTTCTGGAGGCAGCGACCGTAGTCACCGACTGCGAGACCAGCAGCCAAGAATGAGGCGGGCAGAGAGAGAGAGAGATCGACCGGGACAGGTCTGAGGCTGGATTAATGAGGCGGATAAAGCAGCACAGAGGCTTACAGGAGCTTGTGGCAAACGGGACGTACAGTGGGGCAAAAAAGTATTTAGTCAGCCACCAATTGTGTAAGTTCTCCCACTTAAAAAGATCAGAGAGGCCTGTAATTTTCATCATAGGTATACCTCAACTATGAGAGACAAAATGAGGAAAAAAAATCCAGAAAATCACATTGTCTGATTTTTAAAGAATTTATTTGCAAATTATGGTGGAAAATAAGTATTTGGTCAATAACAAAAGTTAATCTCAATACTTTGTTATATAGCCTTTGTTGGCAATGACAGAGGTCAAACGTTTTCTGTAAGTCTTCACAAGGTTTTCACACACTGTTGCTGGTATTTTGGCCCATTCCTCCATGCAGATCTCCTCTAGAGCAGTGATGTTTTGGGGCTGACGCTGGGCAACACGGACTTTCAACTCCCTTCAGAGATTTTCTATGGGGTTGAGATCTGGAGACTGGCTAGGCCACTCCAGGACCTTGAAATGCTTCTTACGAAGCCACTCCTTCGTTGCCCGGGCGGTGTGTTTGGGATCATTGTCATGCTGAAAGACCCAGCCATGTCTCATTTTCAATGCCCTTGCTGATGGAAGGAGGTTTTCACTCAAAATCTTATGATACATGGCCCCATTCATTCTTTCCTTTACACGGATCAGTCGTCCTGGTCCCCTTGCAGAAAAACAGCCCCAAAGCATGATGTTTCCACCCCCATGCTTTACAGTAGGTATGGTGTTCTTTGGATCCAACTCAGCATTCTTTCCCCTCCAAGCACGACAAGTTGAGTTTCTACCAAAAAGTTCTATTTTGGTTTCATCTGACCATATGATGTTCTCCCAATCCTCTTCTGGATCATCCAAATGCTCTCTAGCAAACCGCAGACGGGCCTGGACGTGTCCTGGCTTCAGCAGGGGGACACGTCTGGCACTGCAGGATTTGAGTCCCTGGCGGCGTAGTGTGTTACTGATGGTAGCCTTTGTTACTTTGGTCCCAGCTCTCTGCAGGTCATTCACTAGGTCCCTCCGTGTGGTTCTGGGTTTTTTGCTCACCGTTCTTGTGATCATTTTGACCCCACGGGGTGAGATCTTGCGTGGCGCCCCAGATCGAGGGAGATTATCAGTGGTCTTGTATGTCTTCCATTTTCTAATAATTGCTCCCACAGTTGATTTCTTCACACCAAGCTGCTTACCTATTGCAGATTCAGTCTTCCCAGCCTGGTGAAGGTCTACAATTTTGTTTCTGGTGTCCTTTGACAGCTCTTTGGTCTTGGCCATAGTGGAGTTTGGAGCGTGACTGTTTGAGGTTGTGGACAGGTGTCTTTTATACTGATAACGAGTTCACACAGGTGCCATTAATACAGGTAACGAGCGGAGGACCGAGGAGCCTCTTAAAGAAGTTACAGGTCTGTGAAAGCCAGAAATCTTACTTGTTTGTAGGTGACCAAATACTTATTTTCCACCATAATTTGCAAATAAATTCTTTAAAAATCAGACAATGTGATTTTCTGGATTTTTTTTCCTCATTTTGTCTCTCATAGTTGAGGTATACCTATGATGAAAATTACAGGCCTCTCTGATCTTTTTAAGTGGGAGAACTTACACAATTGGTGGCTGACTAAATACTTTTTTGCCCCACTGTATATGAAGGTAAGAACACCTGTGGAGCTAAAATATTCAACAGAAACCTCCGAAAAAACGTTTTTAATGGAAGGGCCTCTTTAAAATGAAACTAGCGATCACCCTGCTGACTGAGCTCAAGATCTGTTACAATGTAACTTTATTTTCAACACTGGTGGGACATTCGACTGTTCTGTGAGTATTTCACTGTAAAATTCTTACATACTGTACATTTAAAAATGATGGGGGCGGTTGTGGCTCAGAGGGTAGAGCACCTTCCAATCAGAAGGCTGGTGGATCGCTCCCGGCTTACATCACCACATGTCAAAGTGTCCTTGGGCAACCCCTTGTAGCCCCCAATTTGCATATCAGGCTGTGTGAATGGGTGAATGTAAAACTTGTAGCGTTAAAGCGCTTCGAGTGGTCTGAATGACTAAAAAATCTCTATACAAATACAGGACATTCACCATTTAAAAAGATCCTCACTATTAGACAACTGCTCTAGGTCTCTGAAATGTGCTTAGCCTGCCACTGGGAAAGCAGCGTGTAAATACTTTCATGGTCATATAACATGGTGGAAGAAACGTCTAGACTTTCCACAAAGTGTTTCAGGCGGGTCTTTAGAAATATCTTCTTTGGGAGAAAATAGCTTTCTGGGTGACTTTAGTCCCATTTTCCTAAATGAAGATAATTCAATTTTTACTCTCTTTCTCAAAAAACTTGTAATACAATACATAAGTGAACTACTGAGCAAGCCTGTCTGGCTAGGTTTTTGACAGACCATTTTTGTTGTATTTTATTTTCTAGATTGTGATGAGAGGATTTTTTAAAATCAAGATGATTTTGATTACTGTACATGCAAATATTTTCATGGCTAAAATATTTTGCGGTTGAGGTCCAAAAGTACATTTTCACGAATAAGAATGTTTGCAGTTGTGGCGTGGTACTCGTCTTTCAAAAGAATGCAATTTCAATGCATGTGTCATGTGGTGTACGATACTGGCAGAATGTTAGTAGGACTAGTGCCTGCAATGAAAAGCGTCAGACTGATTGAAAAGAAAAAAGCCAACTTACCAACACTATAGCATCATTTACATTATTGGTAAGCCATTTAGAAGGTTGTTGCCACACGGTTATTATATCCACAGAAAGAAATACATTTGTATCACAAACTGTCTTGTGACAATCAGTTGGCAGGTCGCCACTGAACTTGTTCACGTGTAATAAAGTTTGAGGTTTTTGCAATAATTTGAATTCGCAAAAATATTTGCGTATACGGTAGCTTAAAATACAGCCTATCAGCCATCTGCATGCTCTCAAAGTGGCAAAACCCTGGTGTCTTTGGGATCAGGAGCATATCCGTGGTTTCCAGAAGATGTACATTACTAAAACTAAAGTTCATTTTGAATGTGTGGCAATTGTATTTTCAGAGATAGCTGCTGGAAAAATTAGGATCACCCTTCTATTTTCTCTTTCAAAGCAGAAATGTTTAAAGGAAACAGAGGAACATGACACAATATTCTAATATGAATGGAATTTAACTCAACAACAGCTTTTTTTACATGCAAAAACCCCCCAAATTATTATTTTGCATGTAACTGGTTTCAGTTTAATATTTGCCCAAACCCAAATAACACTGCCTACCAGCTCTCTATGTATTTTCACTGCTGCTGTCAGTGGCAGAGCACTTTATGGTTTAACTGTGCGAGATCTCCAAATACGCTGACAACAAGATGGGGCCGAATCATTACTGAGAAAAAAAATCGTTAATAATAATCAGAGCATTTATTGGAATCCTTATCCCAGCTATTAAGCAGTCCTGATTTTTTTTCCACCCTGTCTTCATTTGAGGATCCAATTTGTTCTGACCTTTAATGACACAGCATGTAGCTGCCGGCTCAGGAGAGAGACATTAATAGACAGAAAAAAGAAAATAACTATTACCAGCTGGCTCTACCTTGCTGTTAATAAAAAGAAATATATACATAAAACAACTCCCTGTCTCCATGTCAAGCTGCAGTCTTTCTGTTACATTTCCACTTATTTTCTACACATTTTCACTTTTCTTATTCTTAATTACTTTTATGGTCATTTTATGTAACATTATGAAGACATTGTAAACATCTTGGATCCTTTCATGCAGCAAATTAGAAAAAGCTATGAAAGTCAATTTTAAAACATAAATATAAAAAAGTTCATGTGAAATTCATGCATTCAATCAGTTTAAAATATCTATTACATATTGAAACTGTGGATTTACACTCAGCAGATGATTAAAAGAAATAAACACAATGTTTTTACTTCATGCCTCACCAATGGTTATTCGTCACAGGCTACGTCTCCTGCAAGATCCTCGACATGCTAATTATGGTCAAGCTGTTTGTCGTGGAGATGCTCTTTCTCTTGTTTACTAATGAACACCATGTGTGTTGCTCCTGTCGCCTTTATTTGAATGTATCAGGTCACCTCTCTTCTTTTCTGCTGGCACACACCAGGACAAGCCCAAATGCTCATCCCTTCTAGCTATCAACCTGGTCGCACCTTCAAAGTGCATGTTTTTTTTTTCCCGATCCAGAACATTTTGGCTTCTTTATGTGATATGCACAGTGAGTCTTTTTACCTGCTGAGATGTGTGATCACTGGGAGTCTGTTCGTCTGATCAAGCAGGTGAGAACTGGCCAAAAAAAAGATCAAGGGTCTTTTTAAAGAGTACCTTGGTGAGATACCTGAGGGTAGTGTGTGACCTCCAGGGTCCTCCAATCCATGCTCTGTTGTTTTGCTCGGCTAATTAAGTAGCAGTGTTCTGGCTGATTGCTTTCCAGTATGTAATTACTAAACTGTCTACTGAGAGTGCTTTCCATCTGAGCTCCAGCTTTTTTCCTCGACCATGAGGAAGTTATGTTGGAGTTTGGTGATGCAGAAAGTCAGGGTTGTGAACCTCATTTACCCAAAGAAGACTCAAGGTTTCTAAACAAAGATGAAGGACAAACAGATGCAGCTGCAGCTACAGTTATGGGAAAAAGGACCTCTGACCTATTTTACATCAAGGGTTTTACATATCAGGAAATATTAAAAATCTTTACCGGGTTCGAACATGACTGACATCTAACATGGACAAAAACACATGAAGCATCCCACCAGGTCATTGTGAAACAAAAATAATTCTAAAATTAAAAAACAGTGGAAATAACTAAACACAGTCTTGCTGCCTGCACAAAGAGTTAAAAGGCACAGCAACAGCCAGCTGCTGATGATCAAATCTACTGTGGGCATCTCTATAACAGCAGGAGTTTCTGAAATTATTGTTCTGGTAAATTGGAGCATACGTTTGTGTGTAAACACACTGTTAAAGAGGAAAGACATCAGCAATGGCGTTAGATAAGCAATTGTTATTTCCCATCGATCGAAGAAGTTTAAACGGGCCTTTCTAAACATTTTGGACTCCATCATTCATCAGTGAAAAATATTCAAATATTCCTGGGAAAGGAGATTCTCAGATTATACAAGTTTTAGTTTGGAGGTTAAAGGTTACGGTAAATTACAAGACAGCTAGAAAGTCTGAACAATTACATCTTGTTTGGAAGCTTCTTCATACCACCTGTCAGCACAGTGGTGGAGGGATGATGATCTGGGCAGCTTCCAGACATTGAGTTGGCCATGAACTCTTTTGTAGAACAATATTCTAGAGTCGCATATGAGTACAGCTTTCTGACAGCAAAAACCAAACTGTGTAACAAAACAGAATAAGGATCTTCCACACAAGAAAAAAAAAATTACATAAAAATGTCTAATTAAAAAAACAAACAAACAAAAACAATCAGAGTGCTGCAATCAAATTCCTGACCCGCAGAGGGAGCTTAAAAGAGCAGTGCAGTAACCAAAATCAACAACCTTAATGAACTGAAGCAACTTTGTAAAGTAAAGTTTATCAGAAAATTTGATTTTCTGTTTACCAGAAGGGCTTAAAGAGGATGAGACTGTAGCATCTTTACAATCCTTCTTACTGGTCAGTCAGAGTGCTCCTGCTGAATGAGACATTTAGTGCTTTGTTTAGGCCACAGAGGAAAAATATACTGAATAAAGTTAGTCTTTCCTTCCTGGAAGTTTTTCAAAGAATGACTCAGGAATCAGGCCCAGAATATAATTTTTAAATAATACCAAAAAGACACAACCCGCACAGTTGGCTTGACTCTTTTAATAGTAGCACGTTATGAGCGATGACAGTTTAAATAAAGAAACATTCACTCACATCAAATTCTAAATGTGAACATAGGTATGACAAAAATGCCAAAATAGCTCATGGAAAATTGTCATTTCAATAAACAGTTGCTGCAGCCTTCACTGCATTGTAGTAATGACACAATCGCAGGTGTCAAAGTGTCAAAACGCACTTCTCACAACCGCACACGCTGGAACATCGTGTTCGTTCTGTTTGATCTTTACGATGCTGCTCAGTATTCATGAACCTGCTAAGCAGAGCAGAATATCTTTCCTGCCATGAGCTGCTTCCTCAGTGTGACTGCTCCGAGGGACAAGGCAGCGAACAGCGCCTTCCAGATGAACCACAAACAAAGAAACGCTTCATTTCCAGCTCAGACTTTTCAACCTACAGGTGACACGAAAAACTTAGGAAATGAACTCATCTGGTCCTCAGGATGAGCAACCAAAATAAATACTAACCAGCAATGCTCAACTAAACTTGAAGAAAATGACCAACAGGAAACAGATTAGAGAGCGTTCACTCTTTAATGCATACTGTTATTTTTAGTTTCAGAATTACAGCATTATATGTGGTTTATCCCATGATTCACAATGAAAGCTGCAATCCAGAGTTTTCCCCTTTTCGGGGGGGGGGATATATATATTTATATGCATTTTAAGTTATGGCATTATACCACTATTATTTATAGATCTATAACTCAAATTGGTTAATTTCATCATGTTATAAGCAGATAATAATGAAAATATATTTATATCTGATCATTTTGCTGAAAATAGAAGTAACAATGTTATTAATAACCTTTTATAATAACTATTATAGAAAACATCAACAACAAACACATTTCTATCAACAGAAGTTTCAATCTGTTATTTTGCTTTTGAAATGTATCTTGAGCGCTAGAATAAATTTGTTTGTCTCTGTCTTGACAAGGGCATTAGTTTTCCCGTAAGGCTCAATTAGAAAAATAATTATCTTTTAGTTGTTGCTTCTAGTGTAAAATTCCACACATCCTTATTTAACCCCAATATGTGTAACTAACCTTATTTTGCTAATACATACTCTGTTCAATGTGTCAACATGTCTTCCATTTGTGAGGCCTCAAAATCATAATAAAATTGGCACTTGCCATCTATAGTACTTAGATCTTCCCCCAGAGGGCAACAGATGTGCAGGACTCGACGCAGCTGCTTGCTGAAGAAAGTGTTAATCCTGTTAAAGAGGAAGAGGTTTCGGAAAATTATACTGTAGGTCAGATTGCAATTGGTGCTACTGGATTATTAGCAGCTGAATTTCTGATGAATCCAAACTTTATTCGATCCTTATTATTTTTTGTTAAACTTTGGAATCATCAGAAATTCAACATAATGTCTGCATTGTTTTTATTCTATTATACTCATTAGAATAATTAGATTAGACTGGATTAGATAAAGAAAATCCATACCTTAGAAGAATTTTCATGCAAAACAGAAACAAAAACTAGAAAAGAAACAAACAAGAAAAAAGCAACAATGAAAAACATAGAAAAATGCAAACTTCTCTTTCTGTTGTTGAATAAAATGGATTCAGCTCTGACCCTGAAACAGAAACAGTGGAAACAATCAGATATAAAATGACCCAGTTGGGCATAATGTTTATTTTTCTGTTTTTCTTTCTGTCTTTTCTACAATCCATTATGTTATTACCCCTGGAGGAAAAATGATATAGGTCTGACTAGAAAAGAAAAGCTTTGAAATTGAGAAAATGATATCTGCAACATCAGAATTGCTGTCGCTTAATGTCTTTTTCTGAGAGCTGGAGAGCGAGCTCACCAGATGTTTACCTTCCTCCACAGCCCTGATTAATGACGTAATCACATACCGTTACTGGCCGCAGTGTGAAAGATCGTGAAAATGAGGTGAAAATATGGACAAGCCACAGCACCGGCTATGGTGTGTGGAGATCTGCAGAGTCTGGCAACAAGCTGTGCCAAATGCTAAATGAGTCAACACGAGGCTGTTAGAGTTATTTCTCACTCGGCGGCTGGACTTCACTTTCACAAACACATCTCTGTAACAGCCTGTGCTACTGCATGTTCAAAGAAACCTTGATGCAGTAGTTTATTCTTTCATTTCTGAGCTGAAAACTTCAAAGTTTTTCAGAAGTTTGGACTAAGTCGGCCTTTGAAGAGGTTTTCTGTAGCGTACTGTAAGTGTCCAATTGTGCAAATTCCTGCTGTATAGCAGCAGATGGACTCTTATCATATAGCTTATTGTCTCATGTGAAAAGAGGAAGCTGGAGATAATTGACCAAGGCAAGGCCTGTATGACAGGTTCATCTAATGATGAATGTGAGAGAAGACAGCAGGTGGACAGAGGAGTGTGATAGTTCCTTTTTGCCCTTTTATCACAGCTTGAGTCCCCAGTTCAGCATCTTTCTGGAGCTCGAGGGAATGAGAAACATCAAAATCTTTTTTGTCTGTTACCACAATTCCTCTCCTTATATCCTCTCCTTGTGCATGTTTGTATACTCAACACAACTGTTCCATTTAATCAGGTTTTAGTCTCTGCCACCCATTCAAAAAGACAAAAAACACCCCCTAAAACAAGATTCTTGGCTATCATTGTCCAGGAGAAATGCTGTTTTGACAGAACATTTTTCATGCAAGCTGCTCCAAAAAGCCTGAGACGTAATTTACGGTGAGACAGAAGCAGACAGATCATTCCGCTGTATGAAAACAACAGTTGCAAAAGGCATTCAGAAATGAAGACAGCAGCTTCAATTTCCAGATGTACCGCAGCACTAATGCTCGCAGCTTTGTCTGTCATCTACACTCCACCGATTACTCTCACTTCAGTCATGCCACAATGCTCCAGGAGCCATCTGTAATTCAAATGAAACATTTCCAACACCATCACCCTAAACATAAAAATCTCACTATTTACTCCTCAGATTCCCCAGCCAGTATATCATGCTTAATTCACATCCAACTACCATGCCAAGTGAGATAATTCCGACCACTGTGCTCGGGGATATCCCCTCTGACACAGTCTTAAAATATTTAGGAAGCTGCATAATAGAATTTTGAAAAAGGATTCATATTATTATACATCGCACAAGAATATATTGGATCTAATCAGCTGTAATTGCCATTCATTGCATGAAAATAACCACAGGGTACAAGTTATTCCAGACTAAGTCCCAGAGTTCCCTGAGCTGAGATCTATTGAATTGGACCTTTATTGGTCTGCATCAACCCAACAAACAGTGACAGCAAAGTGGCACAAGCACAGCTCCAGAGGGAGTGAGAACAAAACTGATGTAAATTTCACTCATATCCTTCCTAACACAAAAGAAATAGGTTTGCAAATTTTCCAGACCAGATCTTTTTTTAATTTTTTAAGTCCAACTCAACACTCTCAGAACTCAACACTTTACAGTTTTAGTGGAAAAACTTCATCAGGTACAAAAATGGACCTGGACTACAGGGTACACCCTCAGCGACAAGAAGGGTACAAATTCTTGTCGCTGGGGGTGTACCCTGTAGTCCAGGTCCATTTTTGTACCTTATGAAGTTGCTCCACTAAAACAGTAAAATTATGCCACATTTTGAAATCTTAAAGCTGTAGTGCGTAACTTTTACATGTCCGTGGATGTCCGTTTCAGCCAAGCCACTATCAGAGGAGATGACACAATGCAGATTAAGCCGATCGGCTCCTCAAACATCTCGCGGTATTTTTCAATATATCTCATTTTTACTTTGCATGTCAACCGGCGACATTCCCGCGCTGGCGCACAGTAAATTACGTCTTTTACATCACAACAAGAAAAATAATAAGAAATAGAACGCAGTGTCTCGTAGCAGCCGGCAGAACGGGAAGGTCGACATGGCGGAGAATCCAAATAAACTGCCGAGAGACACTTATCGGGAAGTGGATCCTACCACGAAAAAAAAAAAAAATTCCTGGACGTTCGGCAGAGGGACTATTGGCTAAGAAGGAAAGTGACTGAAGGAGAAGGCAAACGCGAATTTGTATCGGCGTCGCTTTTCCTCGGTGGAGAGAAGAGATCGGGCTGAGAGCAGACACAGATGTTGCCTTGCAGCTGTTGGATCAGTAAGTGACTTGGTTTATAATTATGGTGTGTCGTGAGTGTTACTCTGTAGAGATGGTGTGTAGCTGAGATAACATATGTTATGTTCAGGGGTGCACATAAGTGGTCCGCAGGTCCGCACACACTGTCAAAATATAAAATGCGCACCAGATGAAAACCAGAGCGCCGAAGTTCCAGCTGATTCTGTCTCTATCTGTGTCAGTTGTGTGTCAGTTTGTGTCTGTCAGTTTGCCAGTGTAACGGTTTTTCAGTCAGTCAGATCAGTGCAGCTGACTGCAGGATTCTGCATCGTGTCAAAACTGAAAAAATTCACTGAATAAGACAAATAGATCATTGTGGCCCCAACAGCTGACTAATAAATTTCAACACCAAACTGTTAAATGTAGATTAAAGTGAACAATCAAACCTGTAAACAATCCAACCTGAACTCTGAAGGTTTTTTTTTTTTTTTTTTACCAGTATTTTTATATTTTACTGGTTTCTCTTGATTTTTTCAACAATGAAATGATATTTATTGAAACAAATATAGAGCCAGGTAAAGTAAACAGACTGCCGTTGTGATTCCAACCGGTATCTGTCTTAATCAAGCTTCAAATTCAGAGATAAAGCGGTGGCAGTTGGGAGTACGTCATATGGAAGCGCCAGCTTCATTGTTGTAATAATGCAAAAAATCCGCTAGGGGGCGACAGAAGTTACAGAAGTTACGCACTGTAGCTTTAAAGGAACTTAAGGCAGCTTTACAAAATCTGACTCAGTGCTGCCGCGACAGGCGCTGTGGCTAACTGCAGCCACCAGCCAAGCCGGCACGGGAGCGCGCACAGACACTTTACAGACGGTTCGTCTTCACAGCACTGCACCGGGGAGGCTAACATACTTCACGTCAGGTCTCTCCACTCTGTTAATTGATTTGATCTCATCATTTTCATACTGTATCAGGCTCTAAACACGACCTATAATGTTTTCTCACCTGGTCACAAGGAAATGAGCCATGTCAGCGTCCGTTTTCACTCCCAAATGCAGCTGAAGTTCCCTCCATGAACCGAACGCATATCCAATATTTATGCGGGTGCCTGCCCGGCTTCGGTCATATTTTTTTTTAGACTCACGAGATGCCGCTGATAAAGTCTTTTTTTTCTTCGTGGTGCCACTTTTTTGGGGGATGAGAGTGGATGCAGGTCGTTTGCTGGCTGCAGAAACATCCATAAGTATACCTTCAGTGTTTGAATCCAAGTCCACGGCGGCCATGTACTTCCTGTTCAAGAGCTGTCGGCAACGCGCATGCAGCGTCAATTTACGTCACATCCCTACAACTGCGCGGGAAATTTGGACGTCGAACTGCAGCGCATTATGTGGCACATAGCGTTTCCAAGGCAACAGACATATATGCGGATGGCCTCGTTATTTTGGGTTTTTAATGCTTCATGACCCATTAGCATTGAATAAACTGGAAATGCATGTGTAGTTTTTCACAAATCTTGCCTTATGTCCCTTTAAACCAACATTCTGAAACATAATATTGAAAACGATGGATGAAACTTAATAAAATGGAGATTAACCAGCCTTGGCCAGGGTTGCAGGTGCAGTTGAAATGGTACAAATTTGTACTTTATATCAATTTGAACACTCTAAGGGACATTTCTGGCCTTTTAAAGACCAATATTGTACTTTTAAGGGAACATTTTAAAACAATTTACCTATAGGTACAAAAATGTCCTTGTCTCGTACTTCTATTTCTGAGAGTGAACAGAGTGTATTATCGATGTTGGTTAATAGTATGAAAATGTTTTTTTTTGTTTTTTTTATAATAAGCTAAGAATCTCATTTTTACTTTGGCATACTGATGGAGATAGTTCTATTTACAGTAAAACAACATCATATTTCAGATTACTCACAGGAGTACTTTGTACAATATAAACCAGACATTTCGACTATTTGTTGTTTGTGTTTAAAAGTCCTGTATCATGCAAAATCAAATGTTTGGAGCTTTTAACCACGTTGTAATGCTATTTCATGCAATCGAAGTTATTAAAATTTACTGATCTCGTAAAATATAATACTTCTACAGTTTTATACAAAACATTTAATTGTCTGTTACCAGCTAACTTGCAACGCTTTTTTACAATTTGAGAAAAACCTCATAACTTGAGAGGATATAAAGATTTCTCGTTTCCTATTTTCCGTACTACAAAACAAATCCCTCTGCTTATCGGTTCGAGGAGTGAGACTTTGGAACATTCTGCACATACACTGTAAACAATATAAAAATATTCAGCAATTTAAGTTGATATATAAACAGCAGGTCCTGTCACAGTATATAAGTATTGGGACATAATTTTCCCTTATTAAATAACCATTAGTATTAATAATATATTTGATAATAATATTACTATATCGAAGAGGTGTTAATTGAATATAAACTGTTATCTCATTAACGTTGTTTGACATTTTGTTATGACCATTACTTCTTTGAGTTGTTGTTACCATTGTTGGTATTGGCAATATTTGTACATATTTAAGGTACATACAATGTGACAAAATGTGACAATTATGATGTATTACTATTTATATTACATTACGTTATGTTATATTGAATTGTATTGTATCGTTTTACATTAAATTATATTATATTATTTAATATTATGTTATATTATATTACAGCTGTTAAAAAATAAACAAATAAATAAATATAAAGCAAAAAATGTTTGAATAAAATGAAGCAGTGAAGCAGAGGAAAAAATGTACTGTAATGTAAAGTAGGTAAGCCATAGGATTTAATAAGTTTTCTTATTCCTACTCCCTTTCAGTCACGGTAATTGTAAATTTCATGTGTTTGTATCTTGTGTGTATATGTTTGACACATCATCGACATTGTTATGGCATATCATTGTGTGGCTATGTACTGTATATTGCCTGAAAAAAATAAACTTCATTCATTCATTCATTCATTCATTCATTCATTCATTCATTCATTCATTCATTCAGTTCCTTATTGACTCCCCCAGAGTGGTTTTTGGCTTAATACACACATTTCTCAGTAATCCTCCTGAATCCTGTGCTCTGAGCAGCTGCTCCACTCTCTCCTGGAAAACGACTGACTGTAACATAGTGATGTAACAATGTTACACCAGGACCTTCCCAGTGTGTCTGCGCTGCTCCTGCAGATTAAACACACATGCGCTGAGCTATGTGCATAACACTAATATTTTACTTTCGAAAAATGTGGTGAAAATGTGTATTTGGCTGCCAGCGTTACAGGAGGGCCTGGTCTGGGGAGAGGCAAGAATTTAGGTAAACCAAGCATTTTACTTCCTGGTTGAAGAATAACTCGAGAATATAAGTTTTATTTCAGAACAAATGAAGACTATATAACACCAGAGGTAATATTTTATCATATATGTGTCTATTCCAGATATTGAAAGCTGTAAAATAGCAGGATACAGGACCTTTAAAGTTTGACCAATCATGGCAGAGTTAAGTTGTTGTGCTGGTAAAAACACTATAAATATAAACTCTCAAAACTTCATCTGTTGATTTAAACCTGTATCTTACTGTGGATGACTAGTTAGAAACAAAAAATCCAACACATTTTCAACTGGAATCACACTGAATTGATACTTTAGGCCCTTTTACATGTGTAAAAACTATGAATTAATTACAACATCCGTGTGACTTTTGTGTGAATTTTATGCAAATGTTGCACTTTTGGACTGACAGAAACTAAACTGAGAATAGTTCCAGACACACATGTTGACTCTCACACAAGGAAACTGAGAATCCTCACAAAACGTTTATAAAATTTTGGGAACACATATACACAATTTGTCGGCGCCAGTCACAGTGTAATGAGATTTTAAAAATAACAGAAATTTTAGCCTGAAATATTATTAAAAATGTTTTTCTGAGGTTTCTGTTGAATATTTTAGCTCCACAGGTGTTCTTACCTTCATAGTGGGTGTGAAAACAGGTCAACAACTTCTCTTTCAGTTTTTATCTCTCAAACTACGCAGGTGGTGATAAAACCCGAGTTCAAATGACCTGTATTTGTTTCGTTACAACTCCTTTCCCCGTTAGTATTCATCAGCTCCTGCAGTTGAAACCATGCCTAGCATGCTGCTGGCTAAAAGCTGTAGCATAAGATGAAGCAAACAGGAAGACACGACGTCTGATGTTGCCATGCACAGCGGGGCAGAAAACAGCATACCTTGCTCTCATAGGCTAGTTTGTTAGCCAATCTGAGTCCAGCAAATTTGAATAATGAATATGGACGAGCTGCTGCCCGAAGCCTGACGGAACCAGCTGCAACGGCTGAATTTTTACACAGACAGATTGAAAGGTCTGTTAATCAGTGTTTCCTAATGTTTTTTAGATATAAAATGTTTCAAATTACAGGTTAAAACTTAAGAAATAATCACAAAGTCCTGAAATTTGTATGAATTGCCCGCTTTAAATATCACCTCATGACAGAGGTTCTGAAATATTTGCCAATGTGTTTTACATAAGTAAAGTTGCTATAAAACTTATTTAAGCAGTTTCAGTTGCAAATTGAAGATAATATTTCCTAATTTATTAGATATTTTGACGAAAAAACACTGTTTAGTACATACATGTTTTATTTTATTGAGTGGAGGAAACAAAAATGTTAAAACACAGATATTTTTAATACTGGAGCTTCACCTCTGGCACATTTCAAAAAACATTCCCTCTAAAATCTTTTTCTTGTTTCATTGATTGAGAAACAAGAAACAATTTTAAAGTAAAGATCAGAAAAACTTGTAAAGCCTGAAAAACTGAATGCACAGCAAAAATCACATGCAAAAAGACAAGTGGTTTTGAAACACGGGAAAAAATCCATTTGACAGCTCAACTGAAAAACTACCGTAAAGATTTGTAAACAACTGCACCAGGTTCAGAAAACTTCAGTGTCAGTTTTACAGCAAACTACCTAAACTAAATGAAAATCGAGCAATCTTTTAAAAGTGAGTCAAAATGTTTCAGAAATCCATACTGTGCTTAATGTGTCACTTTACATGAACCACGTTGATATCTTGAAGGCTGTTACCATAGTAACCAGCTGAAAATCCATCTACATACAATGATATCAACATCAGTGAATGGATTCATTATTATTATTACTATTTCTGAATTATTGATGCAGAAAGAAAAGTTTCTGCTTTTACAGATCATTTTTATACTGGGTCTCTCTATTGCACTGCTTTGTGGGAATTTTACTGAAGGTAAATGCTTGCATGCAGTAATTCTTTTCCTAATGGATGGTATGTACTTCAGTGTTGCATTTAAACTTTTGAGATTAAAAAAATACCAATCTTATGTATAAAATGGAAACATGTACAAAAAATAAATCTGGTTCAGTTGTTTTCTTGCTTTGGTGTTCCCCCATTTTTTTTTTTTTTTTTTTTTTTTTT
>SSNP01000209.1:476701-511987 GCA_006937955.1 Pachypanchax playfairii
TTTTTTTTTTTTTTTTTTTTTTTTTTTGCAGCACATTTCAGGATTCACATTTTTGGAGTTTTCACACTAGAGTATGGCTGCAGCACAGAGGTGTGTGATATGATGTAATAATCTTACATCAACTGCCTGCTTAGTAAAAAGAAAAATTCCAGTTCAACATGGGATTTCAGTGGATTACCTTTATTCCATAGTGCAGTGTTTCCCAACCCTGGTCCTCAAGGCACACTGTCCTGTATGTTTTAGATGTTTCCTTGCTCCAACACAGCTGAGTTAAATGAGCAAAATACCAGACAATGAAAGCCAAGTTATCAGGTAATTTGCTAATTTAACTCAGCTGTGTTGGAGCAGGGACACATCTAAAACATGCAGGACAGTGTGCCTTGAGGACCAGGGTTGGGAAACACTGCCATAGTGTATAGTCAATGCAACATATTCTATGAAACTACTGTGCTGCAAAGGACGTTATGATTAAGATATGAAATCAACACATGAAAAAGAATAATTTCCCATAGTCAGTTCACTGGTCTAATCAAAGACATTAGCTACGTTTACATGGGCACATTTAATCGGAATAAACGCCCAATCGGATAAAAAAGACGTCATGTAAACATGTCAATCAGAATGTTTTGATCCGATGCAGCCTGATCCGAAAGAAATTTACTTCCGATCGAGAGGGGTGGTTTTGTCCGATCTTCATTCGGATAGACGTGCATGTATACACCCATTCGGAAAGAAAGGGTGAAAAAAGCCCACTGCGCATGCGTACAACTTCAGCATGACGTCTTTCCGCTTTCGCAGACCCAAGTAGAAAACATAGCGGGAAGTAAACAGAAGTGGTCTGCTGGTGCAGTCATCCTGTCACCCTGCTCTCCTCTCCTGTGGCGGAGGAGCAGTAGCAATATGTATTCAGCTGCTAGCTTGGTTAATGCGACCAGTAAAAACCCAAACATAACGGTAATCACCCGCAGAAGGTCCATTTTGGGGATAACGTGAGTCAGATCGAGCACACGATGGGGCGGGAAAGACGTGCAGAAAGGACGGACTTTGTTTACTTTTTTTTCTTCCCCCAGAAAGACAACTCGCTGTGCGCATGCTCAACTCATTTAACCTGATCGAGTGCTTGGTGCATGTGTACTCATGGCATGATCAGATCATTTCAGTTAGTGTCCATGTAAACAGGGATTTGGGAATTCCGATCGACCAAGATTTTAATCAGATCGGGGAAATTTGGCGCATGTAAACGTAGCTAATGTCTTTGTTATTTGAAAGTTAGGGAAAATGTTTATGTTTTACCTTTTACTAACAAGCATCTTCAAGATCTCTGAGGAGGAAATGAAGCATTTATGGACATATTGACATTGAGTCTGTTTACATAAAGAAAGCAGATGTAGGCACTCCAGCTGGAATGGGTGTCTCATTTTATATGATTTTAAAATGATCATTTGGACCTTTTGAAGAGGGGTTTTGAGATCCTGATATAAATATTTAGTATATTACCTGTTGTATATAGCTCCTTAAATTCCTCAGTTTCGGGAATTAGAGATTAGTTCTGACCTGATTGGCGGGCTAACAGCTAATCATGCAGGGCTAGCAGAGGCTGATTTTTGCCTGATTTCTTAAAACATCTCTGTTATCTATAATTTCACAAAGGTTTACCCAAACACTATTTTCTACATGATTAGACCGCTTTCAGTTTTACTGCACCAGTATTTATTCAGACTTTTGTGGATTTTCAAGCTGCAGCTAGCTGTAGCAGTTTCTTTGCTGCTTGGGGCACTTACAGTTAAAATATCATAACATTTTTGCAAGAATGATTAAAAGGTTTATCAAGATGGCTACAATCCTCTTTGGTTTTGACCTCACTTGAACTAGTTCATAGTTTGTCAATCTGGTCAGAACTAAACTCTGTTTCTCCCACCTGAAGCAGTTCAAGGAGATCCCTAAAACACGTTAGAGGATAATTATTTTTAACTCCTTCATAACTACTCAAAATAACCTAAACCCCTGGCCCTTCAACCACTAATCCTTGTGACTGAATTAAAGTTCAGCAGATGGGATCAGACAGAAATGTAGGGGTAAGGGTGACAGTCTGCTGTAGGATTCTGCCTATTATAGTTGAATATATGGGAATATGACAGTAGTAGTAGAATAGAAATATAACTTGGTGTCTGAGATACAGAAACATAAGGAGGGAGGACGAAGAATAAAAACTTGATGAGACCAAAGGACAGAGAGGCCAACTGGTAGCTCCGTGATTTTCCCGACGTAGCTGCAGTGGCTGTCATTTTTCCATCAGGAGGGAACTAAAGTCACCTTGGCCTGCGTGAGGACAGGTGACAGGAGGCTGAAGTGCTGGCGCGGGCACCTGCTGACGAGGGTTGGTGTTAGTAGAGGTGACAGGAGCGAGAAGCTGCTCACCGGGGGCTCCTGACACCACACACCACATGCCCCGGGAGATGCTGCATCAGCACTTTTTTCCCTCAGGAAGTTGAAATGAAAAAAACATGGAGGGTAAGAAGTGACCTGTTCCTTTCTTCTTCCTTTTTTCTGTTACATTATTTTGTTACTCCACTAACCCTCATCTGACAGAGGCATAAAATATTGATGCAACCTGAAGTGTCCTGCATTGTTTTCAGCTGCAGGTATGTGTTCGGTAGCTTTCATTGATGGCCTTCTGAGATTAACAGAAATTCTCTGGCTGTAGATAAATTTAAACTCCCTTAAAAACTGCAAACCTTCTTATAGTTTTACTTAATGTCATATCACTGAGTGCATTTTTATTAGTAGAATTTTACATGACAAAAATCACACGTGTCCTGTCCTCGGTTGTTTGGTTTTACTTTCACCCTTTTCTTCCTCTTTCTTCTTCTCTCCCCACAGTCTCGTCTTCCTCCCCCGTTCAGCATCCATCACCATGCAGGAGGCCACCTCTCCAGCTGACAGCTTTGTCAATGTAAATTACTGCAGTCTGTCTGGAGTGGTCTTAGCCCAGGGAGAGCAGCACCTGCAGGGCTGCCCGTCGCCCACTCAGAAAAACCAAGAATAATCAACCTGTAGGAGAGTGTTGGAAACCAGCAAGTAAAATGTACTGATGTAGTGACAAAAACTACACAGTCGGATGGAGGCGAGCAAATCTGGATGTTAATATAAAACATTTTCATCACTTTGAATTTATACATTTTACCTTTATCTTTCATCTTTATCTTTTTTTGTAGTCAAAGCTTTTGAGAACAAACACAAAGACTTTAATTAACTTGAACTGCGTGTAAATAACCTTCTGGAGTTTAATTAACTTTGGTTGGATTGTATGATTTTAAAAGGTGAAAAGATAAAGGACAGGAGACCTCATGACCTAGTGAAGGGTTGAGTGAGAGGTAGCACCCTCCTGAAAGGGGCTGATTGTTGTCTCATGAGACAGAAATCCAGTCAGGTCACTCTCCGTATCGATTTCTGACTGTGCACTTTTTGGCTTCCCCCTATCTACTCTCACTCTCTTTTCTCTCTAGTTGATTAGGATCAATAAAATTGCTGCAAATACTAAAGTGTATGTTGTTATTTTATTGATCTTAATCTCCTCTTTTAACTTTGCTGACAGGCAAGAGCTACATGTTGTTGCCTTGTTATCCCTCTGACCAAACATTGTAAGCTACCATCCTCTGAGTAAACAGGTCTTTGATTTCCTCCATTACACGACTGATTCGGTTCTACATTTCCCTTATGGAACTTGATTCACACGATGGTTTCTCCACTAAGAAATACGGCCTATTTCCTGCTTCAAATGAGCCCCCTTGAGATTTATTTACTAAATTGCAAAGGACGAAAGATAATTCATATCTCAGTAATTAGGCATGCGAGAAATACATCACAGAACCCAATACGCCTTGTTAATAAAAACGGAAAAAGCTACAGTTTGATATTATGTAGATTTAAAAGCCCTCCCTGAGGGTTTTTATTCATTGGTTATTTCAGTTTTTTTTTCTTTATTTTGTCTGTGAATAGAACAGCAGTTTTGAGCTAGTTTACATCCACAATGCAGAGCAAATTAAGAACAAAGACGACAGAGGAAAGAGGTGAATCTATTGTTCTTTCCACTTGTGTTCCTTTGAAGAAACACAACTCTCAAGGACTCATTTGTACAATGTTAGCACACAACAAAGAAAATGGGCATGAGAACAGCTTTTGTGTGACGTGGTTATCCCCCTAGGAGGCTCAATCTTCCCCAAGGTGTCGAGAAGCCATGGTAACCTGGATGCAGAGTTTAACTCCTGCTTTGGCTGGCTGGTTGAAAAAGCTGAGTTTGTGTAGGTGTGGGATTGTTTGTGTTATCGTGTTTACCCAGAAAATGCACACAACTCCCTGTTTCTGTGATGTTTAGGTGATTTGCAGCTCCAGAGAGGTGAATTCAAAATGATGGAAATCACACTTGCAGTGGTTTTCAGAATAATTTTCCTGAGAATGGGACATATTTTCAGCTTTGGAAGTTATTATAGTGCTGTTGATATAAAACTTCAGGGAAACATGGAATGAGTACACAGAAATTCAGGTTCCATTCATGTTCAGTGAAGTCGCTCTGAGCTGTGTATCAGCATGTCATAACGGGAAAGGGTTTCGTTCACCTCACTGGTTTTACAGATTTAAAAAGGACTTTTACATGAATGTGCTGCATAAGACTTTACCATCATGAAGATCTCAGACTGACCGTGTCTTAAAGGCACTACATGTCAGGGATTTGTAAATAAGAGAAGAGACAACAATCATCTGGTAGAGCAGTGTCAGAATTTTATTTTTAATTTTCAGAAAAGTTTCTGGAGTTTATGAATTTTCATCAAAAATGACAAAAATCTTCAATTTAATGATAAAATAATTCAAACATTTCAGTATAGGGATGCACCAATAGCGATACTGGTATTGGGTATCGGGGCATGATTATATGGAAAAAAACTTGGTTAGTTAACCGATACATGAGCTGATACTTAAAATGTGGAAAATCTGCAATATTTTCACAGAAATCTTTTATTTTTCACTTGAAATTTTAGTTTTGTGGTCATTTTTATTAATTTAGTTTTTTAGCTATAGTTCACCATCATTTATTGTAAGTGGAGAAGAAAATAAAACCTGTCTTCCAAATCATTGCTTTTGTTGTGTGGTAGAAGTATCTGCATTGGTACTCTGTATCAGCAAGTACTTAGATCCAAGTATCGCTATTGTATCAGTTTGAAAAAAAGTGGTATCATTGCATCCCTGGTTCAGTGCATATTTCAAAACCTATGAAACATCTGGAGGGATTCAATTATAACTGTTCCTATTATTAAGAGAAGATCTGAAGTGACAGGGGTCGTGTAAACTGATGGTAGGAGTTGGGGATGGGATTGCAAAGACCAACTCTCCTTCAGGCTTGGATGCACAGCCACCTGTCACTCCTCTTCAGCAAGTAATCATCCAATTTCATCCTCATGCTTACAGAATATCATCGAGATAGTTGGCCATACTTAGAAAGAGTGGAGAGGATTGGCACCTGCTTAAAGCTCTGTGTTCAAAGGCCTTTGTTCGTCTCAATCACCTCCCAGACCGTGAACATGATCCTTGGAGCTGCTGCCTCAGCTGAAGAAAACAACAACAGAATCATTTGTTTTATGCTGGAAAATGACAGTTTATTCAAATATAAATTTCAGTGCCAGGAACATGTTTAAAAATGTTGTGACAGCGGAACAATAATGTGTCAGATCACTGAAGAATAAAAACTGAGAAGATCGGCTGTTGTTTTTCTGAGAGCTACATTTTTTTTATTCTTTATTATATGGAAAATAAACTCATCAGAAGCTTTCTTCTGGGATTTTCTGGATGGTAAAATGTGAATTATTTTCCATAGGGTGATAAGCATGTTGGTGGATCACTGTATCAGCACGCAAAAATTTTACCAACAGAATCCAGAACCTGTGGGTTTCTGGGGGAACCTGGGAATGATGTCATGTGGACAGTGTCTATTCAAAACCTACAATTACAGTGTTCAAGCCTTTTACTGCACCTTCACAGATGTGCTGTTACACTCCGTCTGCATTGATGCACCTTCACACCATAAAGGATGATGACTGTGAACAGACAGAAGTAATTTGTTTCTTTAGCATGAAAGGAGAAAAAAAGGCTAATTTTTTTATTTGTCTGACTAAATAAATCGTGTTCCTCCCCTCCAGATCTATTTATTCCATGTTTTCTTTTTTATGATGTTTTAACTTGCATTTCAGGATTCAAAGAGAAGCTTTCATCCTTCTCCATGATTTTCAGAAGTCTTGCTTAACCTTTGAAAACATGTTTACATACATGTTTTATCTAGTACAATGTTGCTTCCAAATTTAAACTTGTCTGTGTTTCTTTTTAGTTAACTTTTTATTTTATTTCCTGTTTTTATCTTCTCACAGTTCAACTGTTCCTTTTTCCCCACATACACAAAAACACCTGTTTTGTGTCTCATTGATTGTCTCGCTACTCCGTTCTGTCAAACCCACCTGATAGCAATCATCAATAATTGTTCTCTAAATAGTTTCAATTTTACATGTTATAACTCAGGTGTTTTTTCATGTTTCGAGACTGAGTACGTGACTGTTGCTGTGTTTATTATATACACAAAGGCACAAGTTGTAGTTGGGGATTTTTTTCATTGAACAGTCCTTCAAAACTTTTCACCATTACTACATATCTCTCTATATAAAGCTAGAGATTAAAAAAGTCTTGATTAAAACATCTAAAGGTTAAAAGGAAGACCTGAGTACCAAGGTGTGTGCAAGATGTGGCAGACTGCTGCTTTTTGTACCCACTGAAGTGTTTTGTAGAGACCGGAGCTGAAAAAGTGCAACTTGGTACAAGTACGAATTATTTCAGAGCTTTGAAAAACATGTTTGATACCATTTTTTCTGTGTTGTGTGTGTTGTGAGTGTGTGGGGGGGATTGGGTTACCCGCTGTACAGCATTTCACCATTTTATCAATGAAAACACGAGCTCACAAATGCTTTTCAATATCTATGTAAGATGTAAACATAGAGCTGTGTTTCTGTGTTTCATCACTTTAAAATTGAGACTTACTCGAAGCTCATAAAAACATTTATATTTGCCTTGTAAGTGTCAAAGGACACAAATTTGCACTATGTTACATCCAGCTGATCCCGGAAGATCACAAAAATCTCTTGAGAATAGCAAAAACACACGTTATTTCATCAGTACACACAACAACAAGCAGGGAGAAAGGCGACAACATGTATCCAGAAGGTACAGTGGGGCAAAAAAGTATTTAGTCAGCCACCAATTGTGTAAGTTCTCCCACTTAAAAAGATCAGAGAGGCCTGTAATTTTCATCATAGGTATACCTCAACTATGAGAGACAAAATGAGGAAAAAAAATCCAGAAAATCACATTGTCTGATTTTTAAAGAATTTATTTGCAAATTATGGTGGAAAATAAGTATTTGGTCACCTACAAACAAGTAAGATTTCTGGCTTTCACAGACCTGTAACTTCTTTAAGAGGCTCCTCGGTCCTCCACTCGTTACCTGTATTAATGGCACCTGTGTGAACTCGTTATCAGTATAAAAGACACCTGTCCACAACCTCAAACAGTCACGCTCCAAACTCCACTATGGCCAAGACCAAAGAGCTGTCAAAGGACACCAGAAACAAAATTGTAGACCTTCACCAGGCTGGGAAGACTGAATCTGCAATAGGTAAGCAGCTTGGTGTGAAGAAATCAACTGTGGGAGCAATTATTAGAAAATGGAAGACATACAAGACCACTGATAATCTCCCTCGATCTGGGGCTCCACGCAAGATCTCACCCCGTGGGGTCAAAATGATCACAAGAACGGTGAGCAAAAATCCCAGAACCACACGGAGGGACCTAGTGAATGACCTGCAGAGAGCTGGGACCAAAGTAACAAAGGCTACCATCAGTAACACACTACGCCGCCAGGGACTCAAATCCTGCAGTGCCAGACGTGTCCCCCTGCTGAAGCCAGGACACGTCCAGGCCCGTCTGCGGTTTGCTAGAGAGCATTTGGATGATCCAGAAGAGGATTGGGAGAACATCATATGGTCAGATGAAACCAAAATAGAACTTTTTGGTAGAAACTCAACTTGTCGTGTTTGGAGGGGAAAGAATGCTGAGTTGGATCCAAAGAACACCATACCTACTGTAAAGCATGGGGGTGGAAACATCATGCTTTGGGGCTGTTTTTCTGCAAGGGGACCAGGACGACTGATCCGTGTAAAGGAAAGAATGAATGGGGCCATGTATCGTAAGATTTTGAGTGAAAACCTCCTTCCATCAGCAAGGGCATTGAAAATGAGACGTGGCTGGGTCTTTCAGCATGACAATGATCCCAAACACACCGCCCGGGCAACGAAGGAGTGGCTTCGTAAGAAGCATTTCAAGGTCCTGGAGTGGCCTAGCCAGTCTCCAGATCTCAACCCCATAGAAAATCTCTGGAGGGAGTTGAAAGTCCGTGTTGCCCAGCGTCAGCCCCAAAACATCACTGCTCTAGAGGAGATCTGCATGGAGGAATGGGCCAAAATACCAGCAACAGTGTGTGAAAACCTTGTGAAGACTTACAGAAAACGTTTGACCTCTGTCATTGCCAACAAAGGCTATATAACAAAGTATTGAGATTAACTTTTGTTATTGACCAAATACTTATTTTCCACCATAATTTGCAAATAAATTCTTTAAAAATCAGACAATGTGATTTTCTGGATTTTTTTTCCTCATTTTGTCTCTCATAGTTGAGGTATACCTATGATGAAAATTACAGGCCTCTCTGATCTTTTTAAGTGGGAGAACTTACACAATTGGTGGCTGACTAAATACTTTTTTGCCCCACTGTATGTGGCTTATTTTCAGACCACCTACAGACTTCAAACCCGTCATGGGTCAGGTACTGTATTTTCTCATAGTCTCGCAAAAGGAAATCCGCACGTGTCCTTTTATTTTGAAACGTCTGGGTATTTTGTGTTTCACGAATGCCTGATTCCCTGTCTGGTCCAAACCAGTGTTAATTTCGTTGACTAAAATATTTCGGCATAATTTTAGTCACTAATAACGAAAACTAAAATAGACGGCCATATTTGAGACGATTATTATGACTAAAATTATGTTGATTTTTGTTGACAAATAAAAGACGAGACGAAAATAGACAGCGACAAAATCCAATCAGAGGAAAAGAAAGATGCAGACAGGAATCAGTCAAAAAGCTAACAGCCGGGGGTACTGTGAAAAGAACCAATCAGAGCTCGGCTTATTGAGCGATGAGCAGAGGCTTCCGTAGTTGTTTGAGATGCTCCCGGGAAAACGCCAGATGAAGTGTGGAATGGTAAGAAAACGTCCATCCTATATTGCAGTTGTTAAACCTATAATACCACTTGTATCATATTTGCTACATAGTTTTGATCATTTCTAACATGGTTGCTCCCAGTAAATGATCCACTTGCCTTTTTTTTCAGGTTAAATCATCATTATTATATGGATGAATGCATTATTATTAACTCATTTTTTATATTACAATTAAACCGTAAAGACGGCCAATGTAATAAATGTGAAACAAAAAAGCTATTATAAATAACATGATACAGTAAAAAACATTTGTGAAATTTGTTCTAAGACTTCGTAAACATCTCAGTTCCAAATAATCAGAATTTTCTGGCTATTTTTTAATAAGTTGGGTCTTACTGGGTTAAATTAATACTTTAGAAAATATTCTTATTTTAGTCGACTAAATCTACAATTGATTTTAGTCGACTGAAACTGCCACATATTTTCGTCAACTAAAATTAGACTACAATTAAAACTAGTTTAGTGACTAAAATTGTGACTAAAATTGAAAAGAATTTTAGTCAAAAGACTATGACTATAACTAAATTAAAATTTCTTGCCAAAATTAACACTGGTCCAAACTAAACTGGTGAACTTGAGGGCTTTTAAAAGCATACCGCATAAAATTTGGAATTGCAACATAATGCTCGCGACACTATGCTTCTGAGATGCGTCTCATGCGTGCTGATTTGCAAGCAGTGGGAACGGTCTCATTGACTTTCAAGAGGCCATTTCACACAAATTTCATGACTTTGGGGTTATTTCTCAAGTATTAGCCTGTAATATGGAACATTTTACTTCTAAAAAATGTTAGTAAACACTGATTAACAGACTTTTCAATCTATGGGCTCCAACTCATTAATATTCATTATTCGAATTTGCTGGACTCAAATTGGCTAACAAACTAGCCTATCAGAGCAAGGTATATTGATTCCTGCCCTGCTGCGCATGGTAACATCAGACTTCGTGTCTTCCTGTTTGCTATGTCTTATGCTACAGCTTTTAGCCAGCAGCATGCTAGGCGTGGTTTCAACTGCGGGAGCTGCCAAATACTAATGAATAAAAGAGTTGTGACAAAACAAGTACAGGCCGTTCGGGTGTTATAGCCACCTGCATAGTTTGAGAAATAAAAACTGAAAGAGAAATTGTTGACAACTGTGAACCTGTGGAGCTGAAGTATTCAACAGAAACCTCAGAAAAACTGTTTTTTATGGAAGGGCGTCTTTAATGGCAGCTAAATCTTAACATGAATGTAAAAATAAATTCTTACACTTGCATATATCCCACATTTGTTATGTATTTCTATTTAATCTAAATCACGTGTTTATTCCATAAAACTGTAAAGACATGTTAATACAACTAATTAAAAAGAGTCAAAATAATTTATCGCAGTTTGAGGAAATACTATGTACAAAAAGAACTCTGCCATCTAGAAGCTGTCAGTATTTAATCAACATGCATCACCAGGATTTTTCAAATCCCAGCTTATTTGTTTAAAATAATCTCTTTCTAGCGTGATTCCTCTTTGTTATCAGAAAAATATCAAACTCGTTTGATAGTTTTTTTTCTGACAAATGAAAATGGCATACTGGTTAATGTTCAAAGAATTATTGTGCTATTTAAATCCTCCTGTCTGACTCTGGCTCTGATGAAATGGAGCTGTGTGAACAGCTTGCCTTACAATGCATGGCTTAATTCGCCTGCACGGAATCCCTCATCTCTGTTGGTATATCGACTGGTGCCACAAATCAGAGCCCGTGTCTTTGTGTCAACACGAGAGCACTGGTGGTGTAACTCCTCAGAAGTGACACACAGCATGAGGCAGCCCTAATAAATAAATTAAAGCAGCCCATGCAGCAGCCAGAATTTTAAAAAGAGATCATTGTTGAAGATAAGAGGAACAAGGTGAATATGAGTTCTGGAGAAAATTCTGGTCCGAAACACATGTTGCTGTAAGCTTTGATCTCGCTTGACAGAGGAGGTGAGCTACAGAAGACAGGCAAGGCCGACTGTGATCAAAGTCAACACCAACATACCTGCACTTTCAATATTTCATGGAGCAGCACTGGTTACTAAAATATGTCATCATAAAGTATCTGACTTTTCTGATTGATATTTATTAAACAGGCTTCAACACTGGTGTGTTTTATCTTTAAAAAAACACTTCTATAAAAATAAAGGTTTCTTCTTAGTAACTCACAACACATGTGGCAGGCTCACACATGTATATAAAACCTAAGGGAGGATGATTAAAAATTGTGTTTGCTCTTGTTCCAAAGTGATGCAAGGAACTCTATGATGCGAGCTTTGTAGCAGAGTGAACACTGTGTTTTATTTATTGCAGCTGTTACACCTGCCCAGACAAATCAGCAGTGACAGATGTACAGAGCAAAATCCTGAACATCAGAACAGGGAAGAATCTGACACAGTGACAAGAGGAAGGAGATAAGATAGTTCTACAGCTGTGGTAAAGATATAGTGAGGGATTGTTAGTGCTTATCCCAGACTCAACGCCTGAATCCATCCACACATGCCCATTTTTGGCAATTTTATCCATCTCGGTATTTTGAATCTTGATGAAAAAAATATAAATGTACCTGATAGAATTTGAAAAAATTTATCCTAAAACAACACACCCTCTTCTACTGATCTTTTTTTGTTAATGGTTCAAAACTACTAGCTACTACAACAACACACCATCAAAGAAACAACTCAGTTTCAATTTAGCATAATCTTCGCAGCGGCTTCTTCCGTCAGGCCTCGAGCAGCAGCTCGTTCATATTATTATTCGAATTTGCTGGACTCAAATTGGCTACCAAACTAGCCTATCAGAGCAAGGTATACTGATTCCTGCCCCGCTGCGCATGGTAACATCAGACGATGTGTCTTGCTGTTTGCTATGTCTTATGCTATAGCTTTTAGACAGCAGCATGCTAGGCATGGTTTTAACTATGGGAGCTGCTGAATACTAATGAATAAAAGAGTTGTGACAAAACAGATACAGGCCGTTCGGACTCGGGAGAACTCGGGTGTTATCGCCACCTGCGTAGTTTGAGAGATAAAAACTGAAAGAGAAGTTGTTGACCTGTTTTCACACTCACTATGAAGGTAAGAACACCTGTCGAGCTAAAATGTTCAACAGAAACCTCAGAAAAAACATTCTTAATGGAAGGGCCTCTTTAAGAAATAACCACAAAGTCATGACATTTGTGTGAAATGGCCTCTTAAAAAGGGAATCGTTCCTTTCCACTGTTGCCAATCGTGCTACTCAGGATGGGGAATTGCGCTGCATTAACAATTCAACCCAATTGACTGGTTCCGTAGATAGTTTTATTACTTATTGGTTGATATTTCTGTATAGTGCCTTGAAATTACTTTGTTATGAACTGGGGCTTTATAAATAAACATGAATTGAACTTGAATGAAACTTTAATGTCAAACTTCTCTGTGCAACCAAAAGATGCTCCCTAGTGGCCATTAATGGAATTGAAAGTCTGATTTACTAACAGTATGTGATTCATTAACCTATTTTTTTTCCGCAGCCATGTCTCATACAGCTGTTACTGAAACCGGTGTTCTGTTGAAATATACTATGTGTTACCTATTCCCTCTGCACATGTGCTATTCCACTGTCTTGATTTCAGTAAACAGATTTAATGTTTATTTTTGTTTCTATATTTTTCCATAAATACATTTTACCTATGAAATAAATTCTCCCTGGACAGGAACACTAAATATGATGTTATTTTTACTTTCTTTGCATTGTCAGAGCGACAGGCAAATGTTTGGACACACCCAGAGGAAAAGGACCCAACAATGGCCGTTAAGGACCCATAGGGCTTTTATATAATATCAGGGAAGGATCATAAAAATATGCTTAAATAATTAACAGGACACACTCACCATAAAAAAGAATACTGTGTAAACTTCAAATTACATTTCATTGTGAAATAAGTTGTAAATTCTCACTATGGTGGCATTTTTCTTCAGGGCAGCACGAATCACCAGAACACCACTTTCAGCTGCGACTGGAATTACTTATGTTATTTAGTCCATTTTAAAGCCATCGGAGGGTCCAGAGTGTCTAATTTAAAGCCAAACGTGTTTTTCGGTAAGTATTCAATTTTCAAAACTGTAGCTTAAACTTTTAAAAGTTATTTTGTACTGTTTTAAGAAACTGAGCAGCCGATACACAATTCATTTTTTTTCTAGTCTGAAAAAAGTTGAATATGATTGCTAAACTAAATATAACACTTAACATCTCATATATCAATGTTATAAAAATAGTGTTTAATTTGATCTCCAGGCTTTAATTTGTCACTCCATGATCATTACATACAGTATGCAATATAGTTATGAGAGTATCTAAGACCCCCATAACCTGTACAATAAGTACTAAACATATATAGGCACATTGATGCAGGTTCTCTGTCACTAGAACATGTTATTTTCACGGCTTCAAAGCAGTTTTCTTGGCAGCAAGTCGTTCAGACCATCATACTGCTGTGTCAAAATCGAAACCAGAGGTGAACAAGGCCACTGAGCTAATTTCATGGCATGTTGTCCTCTTGCAAATAGAAAATGGAGAACGATAACATTGGCTGCCAAGTCATTTCCCTACTGTCTGTCTATCTGTTCACCTGTTGCACTCTAAGCCATGGTTCACCCTGTTACTAATACTTGGATTGTTCAGATTTATCTCTCCGGATAGACGGGATGTTGGATTAATTTTGTAGCATAAGGCTTTTCCAGCAAAACCTGTCTTCATCTAAATATTCCAAACGTGACTGAAGTATATTTATTAATTAAAACCAGCAGAAAATGTAACTTTACACTGAAAAAAGCAGCAGTTTTTATCCTTAATGCTGAAATGTACAATATTTCATGCTGAATGTATGAACAAGTTTTAAAGTACTTTGTGATGCTCAAATATTAAACATAATCTGTTTAATCTGACATGTTTAACCTAAAATTGTGTCAGAAGAAGGAGTCAGTGTGTTGTTTTAGTCTGTAAAATGGTAGAATATTCATTTCCCTCTAAACTAGATAAACACAACAGCTTGTAGAACATTTCTGCATTCTGTATAATACCACTGGGCACTAGTTGTCAAATGTTTTTTCAAATTAAAACAAAAACAAAAGGTTGGGTCAGGTTACACGTCCACAGTTAAATTAAATGCAGCTCACAGTTTTCTCAAATTAACTTTTGGAACTTTAACCACTTGAGATTTACTCTCCCACTGTAAAAATGATCAGCGAGGCAGTTAAATACATTTTTATAGCGTCCTCGTCTTATAATAAATTCAAACATAATGTGCTGTTTGAATATCTTAAATAGGGCATGTCTCCATTGTATAGATTTTAAATGCCACTTTAATACATGATTCATAAAGTTATTTATTTACTTTAGGAGAGTCTTACACTCATTACAACCACCTGCACATTTATTGGACAATAATAAGCCATAAAGTCCATCCTGTAAGTACAAGTCATGAGATGAATTTTAATATTTAGTTTTTTCTTACCCTTTATCCTGATTTATTGAGTCATGGTAAAACTTGCTGTCAGAGAAACATGACAATGACTGCATTGACACTTTGTCACATGGTTTAATCTGCACATCGTCTTAATGGCACTGTCAGTGGCCCCTAATGACCCGGATCAGACATTGCCTGCTGCACTATATTAATCTAAATGGGCCCCATACTGGGGGGTTATTTTTTTCATACAAATGTAAGTGTCTGATGAACCCCATGCATATCATCCATCCTAAAAAATGAGGTCAAGGATGAAAAGACTAAAACACCTGACGCACTTCCTCCTTTCGGTGTTTATTTTCATCTTCATTCCCTGTTTTCTCCCGGTTTACCACGCTTCTCACCCACCCATTGCATTCTTTTTTTTTTTTTTTCTTTTTTCCTGTTCCATGCCGGAGGCCCTAATATTTTCCTGCGGGGCGCCCACTTCTCTTCAAACGGTGATGAATGGCTCTGGCTCCCGCATCGATTTCCAAACTGAAACAATTTACGGACAAAACAAGAAGCAGTTTATCATATTGATTTTTCTTCTGAATTCAGCTTCTCCCTTTAAGGTGACACTACTGTGCATGAATGGATACATGACTGAGAACGTAGATAAAATGCTTAACGCTTCCCTTGTTTGAGCACTGACTGAAATTTAGGGCCCAGTTCCACATGCGCCCTGCGTGACTGAGTCTTTTCGAAGAGCTTGAAGTGAAAAGTCGATATGGCGGTGAGAACTTAAATGAAAACAGGTCACCAAATCAGAAGAAGAGCCCTGTTTGAAGATATGTATCAGCATGTGTTATCTCACCTTATTTTAGTCACATTAAGCAAATAGGCAAAGATGCGCATTACCAGTTCACACACAAGCAAACCCAGAGCAAAAGAATCTGTACCAATGTTGCTTTCTCAATGGTTGAATTATGAGTGTCATACTGTATATATCAAATTCGATGGGGTGACCATGAGGCAGAGAGATCACTGAGCTCCTGTCCGGGATCACATTATACGGACTAACTTTCCGTGTTTTCTTTTGATGGAGTCAAGTGTCAAGATCGTCTTTTAATACCAGATTGGATTTGATTACAATCTGCTGACGCGGCAGCCTGCGACACACCTGAAAAAGCATCTTGCTCTGCCCTGAATGCATTAGTGCTGACAGTAGAGTCAGGGGCGATTGGACGTGCCCTTGGCCGCTACGATCTCGGCCTTAACCCAAACTGTGACCAGCAGCGACAGCACACCTGACCATAGGAAATTGATTTGGTTTAGATGGGCCCATTAAACCAAAATTCAAGTAAACAAAGAAATTTTTAAAAAAAGAACAGCAGTGAAGACAGCAGTGATGACAACAGACTCATTATCTGCTTAACCTCATGTACTTTCCACATGTTGGTTCTTTCTCTCTGGTTGATGAAATTAGTTCGACTCTTCAAACGCCTGAAACAGAAATTGCTTTTAGAGGAAATATCAAGGGAGATAACAGCAGAGAGAAACGGAATTCGGACAGACTTTTAGCTTTAGGAGATTCATTTCCTTTTGAAATAATGTTAATGGCAAGAAACATTACCACTCTTATGATAGAAATCACTAAGAAATCAATATCAAGGAAATGGGTAATAATTTCTAGTAAATATATTGTGCGATATGTATCTTATATTATCAATTTACCATGTGATAAAATCAACATTTCCCTTGTTCATGATATGATGTGTGTATGTGACAAATATTGCAATGGAAATAAAATAGCACATTTTATTACATTTATCAAAAATGGAGAAAAAGAAAATGGGAAAAAAAAAAACAAACAGATCACATTAAGAGAAATGTTTTCCACCTTTCTGAAAAGAAAACAAGTTCTTGTAGAGAAAAAATGTTTGTTGACCTTTAAAAATCAAATTAATCTCAAGCAGGTATAATGATTGTAATGGGTTCTCTTGGTGATGATAAATAATACACATGCTGCAACAGGTTTAACTAATGGGTGCATCATGGCCTGAATCTACAAAAAACTTTCTGCAGGAACAGTGAAAGAGTGAAACTAAAGAAAGTTAATTCAGCTAAATATGTAGCTAATATTATTATAAAGAAAGAAAAGACAACACAATCTCTCATTTAAATAAGGTTTATATACAGTTTAATTTCCAGTGTGTACAAATTCCCGTCCAACATAAACACTTCAGAAATTGAAATTCAAATGACACTTAATCATATTTATCTTTGAATTGGGATGAGAACAGTTTGTCTGCAATTATGTTTCAAAGATTTTATTGTCACATGACCAGTAAAGAAACACGTTTCCCTCTACAGTGAAATTCTTACTTTGCTGCCCACACTGGCTGCCAAGAGTATATAAACAGAAAAATTGGGTATAAAAATAGCATGCAAAGATATAATCAAATAGAAACATAAATCAAATAGAAACATAATCCTTACAGAACATAGCCTGTGAAAAATATAGGTTATATTTTATGTATGTATATATTTGCAGACAATGTGCAACATTAGCATTTTATGTGCAACTGTCACGAAGTGTGCAAAATGGTTGATATAGCATGCAAAGAGGAAGTGTTTGCACTCAACTGTTACTCAAAGAACTAAGAGCTGAGAAGAACACCGGAGTCATTTTTGACCAAAATAAAGCATGTCTCTATGACATTATTATTTTACGTTGAATATTGTTTTTGTCACAGAGTGAGGTATTAAAATGTTGCCACGTTTTACATCATGGCTGCAGGAACTTGATATTATAAAAATTGTCCCCCCAGATGTTTAAAGATGACAACTGAGACAAATGGCAGGGTGTGTGTCGAGCAGTTGGTAAGCATTGTTTTTCTGGGTTCAACTCTCAAATTAATGTTTTCTGGCAAGAGTGTTCAGGTTCTTTTTGTGCACATGGGGATGTTCCTATTTCCACACTTCCACCATAAACATGCATGTTCGCTAATTGGGGGCTCTGAAATTAGCTGTAGGAGTGAATGTTTGTGTACGTGTATGTATGAATGATTTGTTTGTGTGTGTGTGTGTGTGTGTGTGTGTGTGTGTGTGTGTGTGTGTGTGTGTGTGTGTGTGTGGTCATGTTAGAGACAGGGTACAAGCCCAGACAGGTGGGTTTACACCTCCTTGACATGTTCCTGACATAGACATCTGGAACATTTTTTGGATCCTCCAAGAGGGGGGACGGATGGTCGGTCGGTCCAAAGTCTGGATTTTGGACCATCCATCCATCCATAAAATGCAATAATCCGTAAATTTACAACAAATCCAAAAGAACCTGTTATGTTCCCCAAATCAATTCAAAGAAGCAAGTCCAGGACTGAGAAAAAAATTAATATGTATTGTATGAGTTCAAGACTATAATAAGGACTGGCTCCCACCATGCAATTTCAAAAACAGTGAAGATCTGGTACATGTCCCATTGCACCAACTCAATATCAAAATTTCCAAAATCTAGTCACGCTAAGATTTAAAAAGATGCCAAACTTTACAGTTTACCACTGTAGCAGAATAACATCACAACAAAGCAGCAGATCATCTCTGGCCATGCAAGAGGTCAACCGGCTGTCTGTCTGCCTGTCACACTGTAGCTCCACAAACCACAGAGTCAAGCTCACGATCAGCAAGGATGATAATCACTCACTAAAAATAGGAATTATGGCACAAAGTACAAAATAAAGCACCTTGTTGTATGGAGAAGTAATAACACTCAAAGACATCTTCCTCCTTAGATAAAAGTTAGCAGTCCCCTTCTCCTGTAGTAAAAAGGCATTTAGACAAACTAGTTCACTAAGAAATGTATAACAACTGGAGGACAGCATCGAATTCAGACTTGACCAGTAAAAATACAAATTTAAAGCCAACTCCAAGAAGATGTTCTGTTCAAAATATTTTCAACACACTGTAACTTTAATTAAGCACACTCATGTTGTGTCATTTAGTAAACTCTGCTGCTTTTGGATGCAGTTGAATGGGATCTGCTTTTTAATCAGTTCCAAGTTCTCAAAGAAAAAAATAGAAAAATAACATTTTTGAGTAATTTGGTTTGAACTGAATCCTTTTGCTTTTATGTAATAGTATAGATTGTTTCTATGTGTCTAACTTTTATACAAAGATAAAAGCGTCGCTGCCCTGGAGAGTCTGCCTTGTGCATGTCTCAGAGCAGTTCTCATTGGAGCCAAGCTTCTCCACAAAGGCTCCTCTGTTCTCTTTTAAGCACTGGACATCTTTTATGCTCTCCGCTCTCATATATTCTAGTTATGTGGCTTTGCAGTTTATTTTTTTTCCTTTTGACCTCCTCTCCAATCAGCAACATATTCAGGTATACGTCTGGCTCCTTACAGCTACCAGAGTGCTTTGTGACTTCCCTCAGTGAGGCAAAACTGCCAGTACACACTGGACGTGCAGCTGAGTGTATAATTTGGCTTTAGTATATAACCGTTATTTGTCCACTCCAGAAGAGACTGTGCAGTGAGAGTAAAGGGAAATTGTTGTGGCTTGTACAAATTGCAAACACACACACACTTGCACAAAAAAGTTACCACAAAAGAAAATGTGGAAGTGGTAGCTGCACTGATTTACAACCTGTTTGGCCTCTGATGGGTATAAAATAGTATCTGCCATTCTTCCATCATAAATTTGTATTTTGAAGGAAATTATGAGACAATGGGGACATTTCACAAGCACTAACAAGTGTACTGTATATTGTTTTAAAGCAAAGAGTCCACCATCACATGTGAGTTTATGGGTGTTTTGTATTTGAGTTTGATGGGGTGCATGGTCAGGCCAGACTGACCTTTAGAAGATTGCCTACAGCTGTGCCCACAGGCTATTGTCAGGCTACTGTTGGCCTATGCTGACCTCTCAGCTCTTGGCAGCACCTTCCCACATCAATATCTCCCAGCCATCTCACCTTTTGCAAGTCAAAGATCCCACTAGGTTTTACTGTCGTTGAGAAATTGAACTGCACGATGTGCATAAGATAAGTGAGGTAAAAACAGAAAGATTCTGCTGCTGGAACCACACTTATAATGGTGAGTTATTCTTGTTGAACTTCTGCATGAAAGGTTATTTTTCACAAAGCTACTAAATGTCATTGAGGTGTTTGTATTATGATGTCACAGGGTCTATCTTTTAGATCCATAATAAACAATATGCTGGTGGAAGTTCTCAGTCGTTCAGGGTATGGTACTCTTCATAGGTTAGCAAAAAAAGCAACTGGACATTTAATTGGTTCAGTATGTTTTGCTTCTCATCTAAAGAGTTTCTTTAACTGTAAAAGTACTTTAGTCACTGTTTTAAAAAACATAGACAAACAAACAAACAAAATGACTAAATCAACAAATTAATAAGTGTTAGGTGTGGTGGATGTTTTAATGTTGGACCCAAATGCAGTGAGGAGGAACACAAAACTAAAGTGCAACAAAAAGTTTAATGAGAACTAAAAATGCTGACGGGGCAGCAAAACAACTTACATGTGGGATGAAAAGTCCAAAGGTGAAAAAAACTCAAAAGTAATCCATGGGGGAAAAATATATCCAAATGCAGAGACGGGGGGGAAGACGGTCGTGTGGAGACACGACAAGGGAACACGTGAACAAAGTCCTCATACGGCACGGCGGGCTGCCAGCGCAGAGGCACCTCAGAACCTGGAGGAACGCTCTAGGTGACGGGACAAGACAGACTAGCAACATACAAGTTGGGACCGACAAGGTTTTGTGACAACAGGCCGACACGGAGTGACAAACACAGGCTGCTTAAATAGACACCAAACCAATCACTAAACAAGAAACACCTGAACGGAAAAACTAGACTGAAAACACAAACTGAGCTGACAAGATACTGAAAGACACATGAGGAGAACAGGAAGTACAGACATCACCAAAATAAAAGCAACACAGTTAACTAATTCAAGAGAAAATAAAAGCTGAACCTAAAAAAATAAATCAAAAGCCTAGATACACAACCTCAATAATGATAAATAAACAAACCAAAAAACCCCAGATCCTGACAATAAGCATTTTTCTTGTTCAAAATTTAACTGAAAGTAAATTTTTAAATGGAAAAATTACGAAAAAAAATGTGCAAAAAGCCCAAATAACACACATAAAATAGAAATTACAGCTGCACTGATTGATTGTTTAATGACTATTATTATGTTCAAATCTGGAAAACAGATGAAGAAAACAGCATGCAAATCAGGCCACAGAAGTTTCCTGCAGCGTTTAGAGCATGTTTATTTTGAGTTGGTGGACTGAAACCTGTACTCCTCCTACCTGTCTGAAAAATAACAAGTAGTGTTTAATGTGTTTTTTAAATTGGGTCTGATGTTTCTTAAAATAAGTTTATCAGAACTAGCATCTAACAATCTAGGGGATCCCATAAATGAAAGTGCAAAAAATGTATTTTTCCCCAATTGTTGATGCTTCATCACCTCAGTCAAACTAAGAAAGTAAGAAAGGTTTGCATCAAAGCCATGGTTTAAGGTCATGGGAGATGGGAAACGTCTTCTGTAGTTTAAGAGCATTAGGACAATTTAGAATCACCTTCATCTGTAAATAAAAAATACTTTAAGTTCAAGTGTTTTTGTGATTTTATTAAAATATAATTATGCTTGATGCTCTGTTTGTTGCTTAATTTACAAAATAACTGAAGAAATTAATGAAGAAATCCCAACCTATATAAACTAGCTTTTCTGAGTACCCCAGCATCATATGTGCCTTGAGAATGTTTTTTTTAAGCAGATTAAATCATCTGTAAAAGACGAAACCGCTTGAAGCCCAACACTGTGGAAAAGTTGTTGTTTCTGAATAAAAACGAATAACATGTTGTACCTTGTAACATAAGCACAGTTACACACCCAGAAACCCAAGTAATTTACAGAATTGTAGTTTTTGCAGAAATGTAACACATACAGCCTGTATACAATGTGTCACACATGTTTGGGTTACATAAAATGGACAAACAGGATACAATTTACTATACTGGATTACTTATATCAAAGGGAAGACATAAACCCTATGTGACACAAGCACATGCATATCACAACCCTCCCCAGTGTGAGTCCATTAAATCATCCTAACCTACCATTGTATCATGAAGAGAAAAATCCTATAAATGCATTCAGAATCCATGTAATTACATTAACATCCACAACTCATTCACCTTAATGTAAAGATTGTGCTAAAGTAATTTCATTATTTTTGCACTGCCTGTATTGTCTGCTAGATGGCGCAGTAGAGCAAATGGAACATCATGATACCATGGACCATTAGTTGAACAACTGGATGGAAAGCTTCAGTGCTTTATAATGCTTCATATCACCATCACTATTACTTACCTGTGTGGTCCTATTGTGGAGTTGGTTCTTCGGTCCTCGTTTCATCTTGGATCTGTCGCCTGCACAGCCTAACACTCAAGGAACAGTGACTCATCTTCTGTACATCACTCTCTGTTGTCCAACAAGTGCTAACCATCCCATCTCATCTCGAAGACGTCCTGTCATATCCACTGGATCCACTGGAACCCAAGACATTCCAGTCAGCTTGAGCACAATAAATAAAAATGGTTACTTACCTGTATAGCTCTGGTTGTGGTGCATTTTTGGGTTCATCTCCTGGTTTGACACAAATTTCATTCAATGAAGTCAGACTTTTTAAATGTTTAAACTGATTTTCAGACTTCTTCTTATATATAAAAAATGTTATTCCCAATCCTGGTGTTTTGAAGCCTAAATTCACCAACTGACATACAGAGAAAAGGAAAATACACCAAGCAGGGTAGCAGAAGAGAGCATGTAGAAACTAAAAGGAGGAGAGAAAATAAATTAAAGCAGATAGAGAAAAAAAATGGCTCACAAGAACCTAGACTCTTCATAAAACATTTTAGCATTAGGAAACAAGAATAGAACAAAGCAGGCAAAGCTGAGATTAGATAGTTATAAGAGAAGTAAGATCCGATTGTTTGACAGTGGGTATGTTTGGCTTGCTGTAACTTATCCAACAAGGTACTTGATCAAACCAGATCTTCAATCAAGGCTTAGCTACTTGTGTTAGATCTCTGAAGTAACCTCCATCTGTAGAATAATCCTTTCAGTTATAGCGATGCCTTTATTTGCATATAGAGAGGGTATCTGAGGTCCATTCACTCGGGACACATTTTACTGCCAGCTGTAAATGCTTAGAAGATCAGACAGGCCACAATGTTAGTTAGTGCCAGGTTTAAAGTTAATGTGAGAGTTAGTGATGGGAATTTTGGCTCATTCAGACTCATGTATAGAACTCGGCTTTTTTGGCTCCAAAATGACTCCTTATTCAGTACTAATGAGGAGTTGTTTGCTAAGAGGGAGTCTTGTCATACTTTGCCACAAACATACTTTGTTTTTTGACAGGGTTGCTCATTTGTTGTTACATTTGCCAGTTTGTTTTTGCTAAAATGTAAGTTATAAAATAACTAAGATATAACAAAAGAAACACCAACATTGTTTAGAACTTAAGACAACAATCTTGCAAGTGTGCAAATGATACTCTAAAAGGAAAAGTGCAGATGATGGGGCGATATGACTTAAAAATAAAATATCAGATTAAATCTTTTTAAATTCGATTTTTTGAGATTTTCCCCTACTTATTAAAGCTGGAGTGCGTAACTTTTACATGTCCGTGGATGTCCGTTTCAGCCAAGCCACTATCAGAGGAAATGACAAAATGCAGATTAAGCCGATCGGCTCCTCAAACATCTCACGGTATTTTTCAATATATATCATTTTTACTTTGCGTGTCGACTGCGACATTCCCGCGCTGTCGCACATGAAATTACGTCTTTTATGTCACAACAAGAAAAATAATAAGAAATAGAACGCAGTGTCTCGTAGCAGCCGGCAGAACGGGAAGGTCGACATGGCGGAGAATCCAAATAAACAGCCGAGAGACACTTATCGGGAAGTGGATCCTACCACGAAAAAAAAAAAAATTCCTGGACGTTCGGCAGAGGGACTATTGGCTAAGAAGGAAAGTGACCGAAGGAGAAGGCAAACGCGAATTTGTATCCTCGTCGCTTTTCCTCGGTGGAGAGAAGAGATCTGGCTGATGTTCACGGGTGCATAAGTGGTCCGCAGGTCCGCACACACTGTCAAAATATAAAATGCGCACCAGATGAAACCCAGAGCGCCGAAGTTCCAGCTGATCAGCTGATTCTGTCTCTATCTGTGTCAGTTTGTGTCTGTCAGTTTGCCAGTGTAACGGTTTTTCAGTCAGTCAGATCAGAGCAGCTGACTGCAGGATTCTGCATCGTGTCAAAACTGAAAAAATTAACTGAATAAGACAAATAGATCATTGTGGTCCCAACAGCTGACTAATAAATTTCAACACCAAACTGTTAAATGTAGATTAAAGTGAACAATCAAACCTGTAAACAATCCAACCTGAACTCTGAAGGTTTTTTTTACCAGTATTTTTATATTTTACTGGTTTCTCTTGATTTTTTCAACAATGAAATGATATTTATTGAAACAAATATAGAGCCAGGTAAAGTAAACAGACTGAATTTGAAGCTTGATTAAGACAGATACCGGTTGGAATAACAACGGCAGAGATAAAGCGGTGGCAGCTGGGCTTACGTCATATGGAAGCGCCAGCTTTATTGTTGTAATGACGCAAAAATTCCGCTAGGGGGCGACAGAAGTTACAGAAGTTACGCACTCCAGCTTTAAGGAAAGCAACATGTCCAAATGGCAGACAACTTAAAATGACTGCTTCTGTGCTTGTTCTCCACCGTGTCCCTCCTTCTCATATGCAGCGCATTGGATTCGGCTACAGTTAGCTAGTTAACAGCAGTATTTTTTTGTCTCAGAGAGACTCTTTTTTCATGTTAAGCTGGATGCCTCTGTTTCAGGTATTGGAATGAGATTGTGGTGCCGCTGCCTTTGAATGCGATGGGCTTGAAGAAAATGTTGCAGCGTGGGGTCTCTTGTGTGATGGCCTGCTCAGGTTCATCTTTTTCACGTGCCTGCTGCAGCCTTGGGAGCAGTCCAAGTTAACTTAGGACACCTGGAGCTAATATGGGCCAGTCTATATCAACTCCTCTTCAGCTCAGGGGAACGAGCTTCTCTTTCCTTTACCGCTCATTAATTTGTGTTTGGCTAGGTGTGGGTGCCTTGCTCCCTCACCTTGACTTGGCTTATTCCTTTAATTCCCCCTATTTTAATAAACTCCTTTAATTGGCTTTTTGGTGTGTGGTGTTTTCCCCTTATTTGTTTGTCATGGTTTTAAGCCAGGTCATGACAAATTGGGGGCTTGTCCGGGATCATGGCTTGGGCTCGTCCTTTCTTTGCTTCCCCTATGACAAATTGGGGGTTTGTCCTTTGTTTTCTTTTCTCGTGACAATTTGGGAGTTTGTTTGATTGTTGCTCATTTTGTAATTTCTTTGATTTATTCTGGAATTTTGTTTGGGTGACATGTTGCGTTGATAACTGGCGGTTGTCAACTTGACTTGGAGATTTTCTTCTCTTTGTGCCACTTTGCTTGGGATGTGTGAAATTAATTTTTGTCTGGTAAGTTGTTCTACTTTTGCTTGTGGGGTATATGGTGGAAGAATTTCTTCTCTTTTTTGCTGTGCGTTTTCTGTGAAAAACTGACTGACTGGTATTTTGTTGAAAATCTGTTTTGTTTCCCTGTGAGGCTTAGTGGCGTTATCCTTTTGGGTTTCGTCATATTGTCTGTAGTGTTGTAGAACCTTGGTTAGAGCACCTAGTCTCGGGAGCAGCTCCGTGGATCAGGGTAAGTCGCTAGTTTCTGGTGGCTTGTCCCTCCAGTAGGCTTTGCTGCTTAAAACTCCCACCAAAGGTTTCTGCATGAAGACTAGGGATGAGTTAGCTAGTCAGCTTCTTGTGAGTCAGCCAGAGGGGCGAAGTAGATTTTATTGTTTGTGATCAGTCAGTGTGGATTTTACACACAAACATGGCTAGTGTGGAAACATACAACATCTGGTTTCTTTCTTTGTTAATGGAAATCATGATCCCTTTCAGGATCCTGATTCTTGTGGGTGGAGGTGTGATGGTCTGCTCAGTTTAATCTCTTTCAGGTGCCTGCTACAGCCTTGGGAGCAGTCCAAGTTAATTGAGGTGTAAGACGCATCAACAGCCTCATTTCTGATTAATTAAATTGTAGAAGATTGTGTGTATCAGTGACTCTTTCTGTGGTGTGAAAATCGTCTCTTCACACACACACTCACATTCCAAAGAGCAAAACAATGGATCAAGGGTCCCCACTTTTGTGAATAGTTTCTGTCACTTTCGACACCTTTAAGAATAGATCCCAAGCTCAAGTCAGACTTGAGCTGTAAAAGCAGTCTCCAATGCTATTCTGGTTTGATATAGCCTCTTTGAAGCTCACACACCCTGCCGAGATAATTTAGGATAAGTGCTGGGATGTTGTTTAAACCAGCTTCCCCTGAACATCTGTTGGTGAGAAAGGATAAACATTTCTATGTTTAACCATTAAAGTGTCAGGACGCCAGAGCTCGGTCAAAGGATAAATCTTTTTGTGTTTTTATAATGCATACCAAGGTATTCTGCTTCATTTAGTAAAGACGTTAACGTCAGTCGGAACGTCTCCACTAAGGATTACACCACAGAATCACAGTCTCCCTTCCATCACAGATGTTACTTCAAAGAGAACTGAATAGCCACAATGATTAAACCAAGGACCCCCTTTGAGCACCTCAGAGACTGTGGCACCAAGAAACTCTGTTTTATTTTGTTTTAAGTAATGTGATCACACATTTAATGCAATCAAACTTTTCTTTACAGGGACGGTATAAACCATTATCTTTGCTCTGAAGTAATGTTCACCCAGTTTAACTAAGTGACATATTGTGTTATAATATGAAATGTTATGTGTTTGAAATCTATATTCAGTGAAATTATGATAATAAGCAAGTAAATTCCGGATGTGTCTAACTGTTAAACTGATCAATAACTGTTAACCAAAAGTCCTCTCCACAGGAAATATCTATAAAACACTTGGTTTTAAGAAGAGTATTTCTACACGAACTAATGATACATTGTTTAGTGAATAAAATGAAATGTGTTTAAATTACTCTCTTCAGTAAGTTGCTATAAAGAGCAATGTAATCTAGATCAGCTTTAAAATGATCTAAACAATGCCTTGTTTAACCATGTTACAGGTTTTATTATGTTGTGTTGAATTAACCTGCAAATCCCTTCTTTATTACTCAGGAATAAATACTGACATGTGTAAAAGTAACATTATGTTATTAGAATAGGAAAACGCTGTTTGTTAATTCTTGTTAAAAGATAAAATTGATGATAGTTTTAGTTTTCACAAAGAGTGGATGAGTAAGCATTTTTATATATTTTTTTAAGTGATCTGTAACCGATACCAGAGTTAAAGTCCTAAAATTTAAATTTCCAAGACGGATTCACAATTGACTGAAGCCATTGAGACGACCCCCCCAGAGGCTGGCTTTACAGCTGTATAAACTTACTGACACTGTCTGCCGTCTCCACCTACTCTCTCTTAGCCTCTCTTAGACCTTCTTCATCTTCATCACCTTTTGTCACCTTCATCTTAGATTTTACTTAATTTTTCTTTAAGTTTCGAGTTTCAAGTTTATTTATTGAAAAATCAACCAATTAATAATAAAACATTTTCTATCTAAGGAACCAGCCGATTGGGCTGAATTGTTATTTTCCTACTCGGCTCTCGTTTACTTTTACTAAGTTTAAGTTCTTAGCTCGTTTTATCATTTTTACCTCGTTTTTCGAGCTTAAATCTTTTTTTGATTTTACCTTAACAAACTCCTCGTTTTGTTTGGAACTTAAGTGTTTGCTTTAAACAAATCCCAGAGCTGCTGGCCTTCCGAGACGAGAACCACCGCCTGCTCTGATACTTACCCACCGGCACGGGACAGCTGTATCTTCCTCTACCTGGGCAAAGTTCTGACACTCGGAGAAGACCTACTTCAAGTCGACAGACCTCTCTGGGAACTACGTAGCAAAACCTCCACCCTTTGCTGCAAAAGAGTAAGAGATCAATTTCATCTAATCCATGACAGAACGGATTCTAAACATTTTGTGCTGGTGTCTCAGAAGCCTGGAAGTGAAGTTCTATCCCACTCTTACGTTCCTCTCACTCCACTAAATGCTCTGCAACAGTACAATCTTCCTTAAGTTTAAAATTCTCTCCCGTGGTAAAAGAGTATTTATCATTTCCTCACCCACTCTTAACAGTTGTTTAAGATTCTTGAATGTTAGAAAAATCTACTTATTCCAAAAGTACTAAGTCTAATGCCATTTCCGGTTCGTAGCTTCATACATCGTTGATTTCATTAAATGTTTTAGTTTGTTTATTTGTTTGTTTGTTTATTGGTCTGTCTTACTCGTTGTTCAATAAGTATTCAACTTAATTTTAATTGACCGATTCAGTGAGTTTTTTTGTGTGATTTGAGTCACTATCTGGACGGACATACGGCTTCAGTACATGAGATTGAAATAATTCAATTAAATATTCTAATATTTAATTCCTTTGCAAGAAAGTGGTGCCCCAAATAATAACGTAATAAAGAAAAAAACATTTATATTACATGTTCCCCTACAGAGGACACCTGGAGCCGGCCTATATCAACTCCTCTCCGCCTTCAGCTCAGGGGGGAAGAGCTTCTCTTTCCCCTACCTCACATTAATTTGTGTTTGGCTGGGTGCCTTGCTCCATCACCTTGGCTTGGCTTATTCTTTTAATTCCCCTTATTTTAATAAACTCCTTTAATTGGCTTTTTGGTGGGTGGCGTTGTCATAGTTTTGAGCCAGGTCATGGCATCTTGCTACACGTCTGTCGCAGAAAACTATGTGAAACTAACAATATGGAAACGCCGGGAGCCAAAAAGCGGCCACTACTCAAAAACTCGATTTATTTATTTATTAAATTGCTCTCAACAAAAAAGTTAAATTAATTAGTTTAATCGGTTTATTGCCCAGGCCTGATGGTAATTACCTCTGTCAAGGAGGTAATGTCTGTGCCAGTGTTGGTTTGTTTGATGGTTTGTCTGTTAGCAACATAAGTTGAAAAGTTGTGGACAGATTTTCTTGAAAGTTTTAAGAAATATTCAGAATGGGTCAGGGAACAACCCAGTTAGATTTTGGGGGTGATCCAGCTCACCATATGGATCCAGTAATTTCTAAAAACATTGTTTAACATTGGGAGAGAGGGCTGTCTTCAGTGCATGTGGCTCTAACTCCACAATAAATGGTCTGAGCATGGAAGGGAGGTGTTTGACAGAGGTCTGTGCAGTCAGAAAGCTTATCCAGTTGTAAATTCAATGCAAGTGTGTTGTTTACAAATTGAGATCTGGAGCAACAAAGAAACTGGAAAAAAATTGAAACAATGCCCAAAGGTTAAAATCTTACAAGAAAAACAATATGACGTATCATGCCTAAGGTAGGAAAATGCATTTCTCGGCAGCAGAATTCAATAAAAACTCAAAAGTGACTATGGAGATCAAAATGTGAACACAGCAAAGATAAACTCCAAACCCCTAGGGTTCAATCCTGCACATTTTAGACGTTTTTCTGTTCCTGCACACCTGATTTGAATCAAGGTGTGATCAACAGGTTTCTGCAGACCTTGAGGACATGCTGAGCTGGTAATTTAACAATGGAATCAGTTGTGTTGCAGCAAGGAAACAACTAAAACAAGCAGGATAGTGTTGCTCGATTACTGGACACCACTGCCAAACCTTGACAAACACTCACAGCTCACAACCTTTTCTGTCACTCACATCCAAAAACTGAAATTCTAACATGAATGTTTAAATTCAATTATTTAAAACTAACATTCATGTTGTCTGGAGCATTAAACTTTCAGACTATATACAGACATTCCTTTTCCTGCAATGTTTGGTCAAGTTACTTATGCTATGATGTTACTACATAAAAGTTATTGTCTTTTTACAGAATTTGAATTATCGTTTGTTCCAATTATGTCCAAAATGTGTTTATTTTTAATTTAAACCATAAAATAAACAGGTACAGTGTGACATGGCTGCAGGCAGCATGTTGTATAATGATCCCAGGCAAAGCTCTGGTGTCTAACTAGCTGCTTCAGTGGTCTACCTAATGTCAGTTCACCAAGCAGCTGCAATCGATCAAGAGTCTGAGCTGTGAACAATGCTACTTGGAAACAAAAAGCCTTATTTTCTTTGCTTTCTACCATGTTTCCTCAGTCTGTAGAGCAGAAAACCTTTTTGGGCTTTGCACAGCATTTCCAATGCAGGCAATCAAGACACTGATGAATAACTTTCAAAAATGTGTTTGCTGGTAACTGATTAGGAGGATGCATCAAAGAAGTTATAATCACACTAAATACATACTATACCTGAGGGAGCATTTAAGACTGCACCTGTGAACCAGAGTAATTACAGGCCAAAGTGAAATGGTGCGTTAAATGATTCTGTTAAACAGTTTTAAGTCTCAATCCACTTTCAGAGATCACTAATCCACGTATTCAAGTAGTTCCTCACTGAGTTTTCTCTCTCTCAGTTGTTTGTTAGATGCTAATAAAATACCTTGGTTTTAAATAGTAAGTTGCACATCTGCTTTTTAAATTGGTGCAGTTTTACATAGCCTTTACAAAGAGGAATCTCCCAACATTGCAGATCCCTGTGTATCAGCACAGCTTAGAAACCCCACAACCCCCAACCACAACCTTTAATCCTTGCCTCCTGCAGGCAGCACATACATCCTTGTGCCCTTTGTGGCAGTGGGTCTGGGGTGCAGCACTGTGTTTCAGACTGAAACAATATATTATTGTCACCTCTGCCATGTTATAGCCAAAAGTGAAGGGATCCTCCTGAAAGGACAATAGGGTGTGCATTGATTTATGAGAGTTCAGGGGCCATAATGTGGTGTAGTAACAAGGAACCAATGGGCTAGAAAAATGCTAACAGCAGCCCTTTATCTCCTGAGCCTTTGTCTCATTCAGAATTTAATTCACTCCTTTTTGGGAGAAGGTGCAGTGTTGATGGAGAGGTGCTTCAGTCTGCTCTTATGCAGCTGCCTCACTGCAGCATATAAACAACCTCAAAATGGTCCTTGTGAAATATGAATATCAAAGATCTAGTGATTTTTTTTTTTAGAAAATAGACAACGTAGAATAATTAAATAGGTTTAAATGAAGAGGTTAAAGAACGTTTTAAAGACTCCCCTAAATAATTTATCTTTTGTCTTTTTTAGTACTTGCTTGTATTTGGATGGCTCACTTTAGAGATTTTCTTGGCATGTTCCTTTGGAAGGAGATCCCAAGATAGACACGCAGAACTTACTGAAGGGATTCTATATCGTCTCTGGTCTGGAATCCTTTTTGGATCCTCCAAGAGAAATGTCTGGGTTTTCTCTAGAACTGTCATCTTTATTGCCTAACATTGGATGGATGGATGGATGGATGGATGGATGGATGGATGGATGGATGGATGGATGGATGGATGGATCTGATCTACCTAGCTTTCTGTTGGACAATAATGCCCGAAATGTCTCACGACTTTAAGAAATATTCTTATATTAAACCAGGCAGTCCTGGTAGGAATGGCAGGGCTCAAGTAAGTCTGGAATTACTGAAATAAATAAAAGATTTGATTCAGTCTACACTCACAGAGATCTTTTATAGTTATTCAAGACAATTTTCTTCAAACACAATGTGAAGGGGTTCTGAAAAGAACTATTTGGAGTCAAAAGATTTAGATATTTTAATTAAAAACTGTTGCTTATAGTAATTAAGTTTAGATAAAGTTAAAGGTTCATTTTGAGTTAAAAATGGTAAATATTCATTTATGAGGTATATAGGACGAAAAAAATTCTAAAAATACAACTTAAAACTCAAAAGAGCACAAGAGCTAAAAGTTCATGTTTCTGCTCTAAAGTAAGCGCTGAACTATTTAGATTTCAGTGAAGAGAAATAATAAAGAGACTGGATTGTGCTTTAACACTCTTAGACTCTCTTTAACACCTGTGTCTTCTTGAAAAGTTCAAATGCCCATTTTATTTTTCTCGTGAATATTTGGCCTTTCCCATTATGCTCATATATTAAGTAGAGTGTAATGGGTTAAAGAGGCCATTTCACAAAGATTCATGACTTTGTGGTAATTTCTGTAGTATTAACCTGTAGTATGAAATATTTATATCTAAAAAACATTAGGAAACACTGAGTAACAGACCTTTCAATCTCTCTGCGTCAAAATTCAGCTGGTTTCGTCAGGCTTCGGCAGCCACTTATTAATATTCATTATTCGAATTTGTTTGACTAGGATTGGCTAACAAACTAACCTATGAGAGCAACGTATACTGTTTCCTGCCCCGCCACGCATGGCAAAAGCACACGTAGGGCCTGATTAATCAAAGGTTTGCAGTTGTTAAAACAGGCGCAAACCACTCAACTGCCGCAAAAACAAGCTGCAGGTGATTTACTAACCGCGCACAGGCAAATCTGCGCTTGTTAAACCTGCTGCTAGACGCGCAAAGTCATTTTTGTGCCTTTGCCCTTGATTAATATGCAATGTGGGCGTTTCTGTCAGAAGACGCAAAATATTGGGAGGAGAACATGTAAATACATGGGCATTCCAAGCGCACTGTGATTTATCAAACCTGAAACTGTTTGAGGCTTCTAATTTTGCGCATATTTTTACCGCCTTTAAAAAGCATGTCTTAACTCGGCGCAAAAATGACTGCAGTGATTGTTGCGAGGAGATTCCAGCACATTGTGACAATTAATGCAGTGTCTCCCAAGGTAGATTGTCTAGTGTGTGTCACAGGTTTTGAATGCAATTTTAAGCGAGCAGATACATTAATTTTCCAAACACTTGTGATGCAAACGTTGTGGCAAATTGTCAAGGCTCACGATTCATTCTGAGGAACAGTGTTATATTTACGAGGTTGAGAGATGGTGAAAAGATGGCTCTTAGGTGTGTGTTACGCTATTCGTGCTGTAAATATAATTCCACACATTTATGGATCTAATAGCAGCTCATGATTATTCCTAAAGTGGTGGCGCAGACCCCCTTTACCACCTGCACTTAACCCGACTGCTGGGGATTCACATCAATATAATCTTGCCCACATATGCACGAGAAACATTTTGGAGCACACCGCATCCTGAAAAGTAGGTGTCGGTGTTTGGACCACGCTGGAGAGGCACTTTTCGCAGCAGGTCGCTGTGATCGCTGTTGTTTGCTGTGTGTTGCGCAACATTCAACATCATCACAGACCGGAGCCTGAAGATGTCTTTGCTGCAGCACAACAATATATTTGCCTATTTCGCTGATATATAAAGTTTCAATGGCTCAAAATTAATTTTACGTTTGCACCTGTCAGGTTCAGTGTTTGTGTGTGCTGTGTTTTCTGTGTTGGGTGAGTCATCTTCTTTCAGTGAGGAGCTGCGCTAGAGCGTGAGGCAGATTACCTACACCTGGCGGCGATCAGCGCTGATGAGGAGCAGGGTGCTACTTAAACCTGAGGCAGACCTTCATTCAACGCCTGGTTGTTGACCTCAATGGTAGGTCCCATGTGCCGTCCTTGAGATTAATTCCTTGTGATTCCGAGAAACATTTTTGTGATTTTTGAGAAGACGTTTGGATATTTTTTCCTGTGTCTAGATGTATCTAGATGACATCCTGATTTTTTCTTCTTCCGAGGCAGAACATAAGGTCCATGTCCGTCAGGTGCTGCAACGCCTGCTGGAGAACCGCCTGTTTGTTAAGGCGGAAAAATGTGAGTTTCATGTGCCATCTGTGGGGTTCCTGGGTTTTATCTTTGAAAATGGGCATGTTAAACCAGATCCGGTGAAGGTGCAGGCTGTTGTGGACTGGCCTACCCCTTCTACACGTAAACAACTCCAGAGTTTTTTAGGTTTTGCTAATTTCTATTGAAAGTTTATCTGGAACTATAGTCAGACTGCTGCTGCACTAACCTCTCTCACATCCACCAAGAGACCCTTCAGCTGGACTCCCGAGGCAAACCACGCATTTCAGAAGCTGAAGGAGAAGTTCAGCAGTGCCCCCATCCTCATTCAGCCAGACATCGCCAAGCAGTTCACCATGGAGGTGGATGCCTCGGATTCAGGCGTGGGTGCTGTGCTGTCTCAGGTGGGACAGCACGACCAGCGACTTCATCCCTGCACTTTTTTCTCCCATCGCCTGTCTCCAGCAGTGAGGGGCTACGACGTGGGAGACTGAAAGCTTCTGGCCATCAAGCTGGCGTTTGAGGAGTGGAGGCACTGGCTGGAAGGTGCAGCAGATCCTGTGGTGGTCTGGACTGACCACAAAAATCTGGCCTATCTCCAGGAAGCTAAGCAACTCAACCCCCGACAGTCAATATGGTCACTTTTCCTTTCCTGTTTTAATTTTGTCATCTCTTACAGCTCTTACAGACCCGGTTCCAAGAACATTAAACCTGACGCCCTATCCTGCCAGTTCTCCGTTGATGATCCCCCCGAGACACGCACCATTGTTCCCCGAGCCTGTGTTATCGTGGCAGTCACGTGGGACATCGAAGAGGAAATTAGACGCGCACAACAGACTGACCCCGGACCGGCCACCCAACCTCCGAACCGCAGGTATGTTCCCCAAACAGTTCGTTCCTGCCTGCTCCACTGGCCACACACTGCCCGGTTCTCAGGACATCCAGGAGTGGGGAGAATGGTGGGACTTATATGGCGGTCTTTCTGGTGGCCATCGATGTATAAGGACATCAAGGAGTACGTCCAAGCCTGTCAGGTATGTGCGCGCAATAAGACCTCGAATCAGCATCCCCACGGGCTGCTCCAACCCCTCGAGACCCCTGGCAGACCCTGGTCCCACGTAGCTCTGGACTTTATTACAGGGCTGCCAGTCAGTAAAGGGTTCTCGGTAATTTTAACTGTTGTGGACCGTTTCTCTAAAGCCTGTCACCTCATCCCTTTGAAAAGACTTCCATCAGCCCTTGAGACTGCTAGACTTCTGGTCAAACATGTGTTCCGGCTCCATGGGCTCCCCCTGGAGGTCCTGTCAGACCGTGGGCCCCAGTTCATTACCCAGGTCTGGAGGGAGTTCTTCGCGGCACTCGGGGCGCGGGTGGTCCTCAGCTCCGGGTTTCATCCGCAAACTAACAGTCAAACCTGTCATGATTTTTAAGGGTTTGTTTCGAACTCCAAGAGCGACCCAACTCCAAACACACACAGGAGGCAGAACTCAGATTCAGTGAGTTTAATATGTACAGTGCACGAAACAACAACACAGGATAATGAGAAATGCAGACGATGAACACACAGGACTGGAACTGAGGCGGGCACAGGCTCAATCCTGGTAGCAGAGGAGAAGAAGGTTAAGTGCGAGGTCTCACTGCTTAGATACAACCAGCTGCAGTGTGCGGGGAACGTGC
>SSNP01000209.1:511997-523919 GCA_006937955.1 Pachypanchax playfairii
ATGGATGGATGGATGGATGGATGGATGGATGGATGGATGGATGGATGGATCTGATCTACCTAGCTTTCTGTTGGACAATAATGCCCGAAATGTCTCACGACTTTAAGAAATATTCTTATATTAAACCAGGCAGTCCTGGTAGGAATGGCAGGGCTCAAGTAAGTCTGGAATTACTGAAATAAATAAAAGATTTGATTCAGTCTACACTCACAGAGATCTTTTATAGTTATTCAAGACAATTTTCTTCAAACACAATGTGAAGGGGTTCTGAAAAGAACTATTTGGAGTCAAAAGATTTAGATATTTTAATTAAAAACTGTTGCTTATAGTAATTAAGTTTAGATAAAGTTAAAGGTTCATTTTGAGTTAAAAATGGTAAATATTCATTTATGAGGTATATAGGACGAAAAAAATTCTAAAAATACAACTTAAAACTCAAAAGAGCACAAGAGCTAAAAGTTCATGTTTCTGCTCTAAAGTAAGCGCTGAACTATTTAGATTTCAGTGAAGAGAAATAATAAAGAGACTGGATTGTGCTTTAACACTCTTAGACTCTCTTTAACACCTGTGTCTTCTTGAAAAGTTCAAATGCCCATTTTATTTTTCTCGTGAATATTTGGCCTTTCCCATTATGCTCATATATTAAGTAGAGTGTAATGGGTTAAAGAGGCCATTTCACAAAGATTCATGACTTTGTGGTAATTTCTGTAGTATTAACCTGTAGTATGAAATATTTATATCTAAAAAACATTAGGAAACACTGAGTAACAGACCTTTCAATCTCTCTGCGTCAAAATTCAGCTGGTTTCGTCAGGCTTCGGCAGCCACTTATTAATATTCATTATTCGAATTTGTTTGACTAGGATTGGCTAACAAACTAACCTATGAGAGCAACGTATACTGTTTCCTGCCCCGCCACGCATGGCAAAAGCACACGTAGGGCCTGATTAATCAAAGGTTTGCAGTTGTTAAAACAGGCGCAAACCACTCAACTGCCGCAAAAACAAGCTGCAGGTGATTTACTAACCGCGCACAGGCAAATCTGCGCTTGTTAAACCTGCTGCTAGACGCGCAAAGTCATTTTTGTGCCTTTGCCCTTGATTAATATGCAATGTGGGCGTTTCTGTCAGAAGACGCAAAATATTGGGAGGAGAACATGTAAATACATGGGCATTCCAAGCGCACTGTGATTTATCAAACCTGAAACTGTTTGAGGCTTCTAATTTTGCGCATATTTTTACCGCCTTTAAAAAGCATGTCTTAACTCGGCGCAAAAATGACTGCAGTGATTGTTGCGAGGAGATTCCAGCACATTGTGACAATTAATGCAGTGTCTCCCAAGGTAGATTGTCTAGTGTGTGTCACAGGTTTTGAATGCAATTTTAAGCGAGCAGATACATTAATTTTCCAAACACTTGTGATGCAAACGTTGTGGCAAATTGTCAAGGCTCACGATTCATTCTGAGGAACAGTGTTATATTTACGAGGTTGAGAGATGGTGAAAAGATGGCTCTTAGGTGTGTGTTACGCTATTCGTGCTGTAAATATAATTCCACACATTTATGGATCTAATAGCAGCTCATGATTATTCCTAAAGTGGTGGCGCAGACCCCCTTTACCACCTGCACTTAACCCGACTGCTGGGGATTCACATCAATATAATCTTGCCCACATATGCACGAGAAACATTTTGGAGCACACCGCATCCTGAAAAGTAGGTGTCGGTGTTTGGACCACGCTGGAGAGGCACTTTTCGCAGCAGGTCGCTGTGATCGCTGTTGTTTGCTGTGTGTTGCGCAACATTCAACATCATCACAGACCGGAGCCTGAAGATGTCTTTGCTGCAGCACAACAATATATTTGCCTATTTCGCTGATATATAAAGTTTCAATGGCTCAAAATTAATTTTACGTTTGCACCTGTCAGGTTCAGTGTTTGTGTGTGCTGTGTTTTCTGTGTTGGGTGAGTCATCTTCTTTCAGTGAGGAGCTGCGCTAGAGCGTGAGGCAGATTACCTACACCTGGCGGCGATCAGCGCTGATGAGGAGCAGGGTGCTACTTAAACCTGAGGCAGACCTTCATTCAACGCCTGGTTGTTGACCTCAATGGTAGGTCCCATGTGCCGTCCTTGAGATTAATTCCTTGTGATTCCGAGAAACATTTTTGTGATTTTTGAGAAGACGTTTGGATATTTTTTCCTGTGTCTAGATGTATCTAGATGACATCCTGATTTTTTCTTCTTCCGAGGCAGAACATAAGGTCCATGTCCGTCAGGTGCTGCAACGCCTGCTGGAGAACCGCCTGTTTGTTAAGGCGGAAAAATGTGAGTTTCATGTGCCATCTGTGGGGTTCCTGGGTTTTATCTTTGAAAATGGGCATGTTAAACCAGATCCGGTGAAGGTGCAGGCTGTTGTGGACTGGCCTACCCCTTCTACACGTAAACAACTCCAGAGTTTTTTAGGTTTTGCTAATTTCTATTGAAAGTTTATCTGGAACTATAGTCAGACTGCTGCTGCACTAACCTCTCTCACATCCACCAAGAGACCCTTCAGCTGGACTCCCGAGGCAAACCACGCATTTCAGAAGCTGAAGGAGAAGTTCAGCAGTGCCCCCATCCTCATTCAGCCAGACATCGCCAAGCAGTTCACCATGGAGGTGGATGCCTCGGATTCAGGCGTGGGTGCTGTGCTGTCTCAGGTGGGACAGCACGACCAGCGACTTCATCCCTGCACTTTTTTCTCCCATCGCCTGTCTCCAGCAGTGAGGGGCTACGACGTGGGAGACTGAAAGCTTCTGGCCATCAAGCTGGCGTTTGAGGAGTGGAGGCACTGGCTGGAAGGTGCAGCAGATCCTGTGGTGGTCTGGACTGACCACAAAAATCTGGCCTATCTCCAGGAAGCTAAGCAACTCAACCCCCGACAGTCAATATGGTCACTTTTCCTTTCCTGTTTTAATTTTGTCATCTCTTACAGCTCTTACAGACCCGGTTCCAAGAACATTAAACCTGACGCCCTATCCTGCCAGTTCTCCGTTGATGATCCCCCCGAGACACGCACCATTGTTCCCCGAGCCTGTGTTATCGTGGCAGTCACGTGGGACATCGAAGAGGAAATTAGACGCGCACAACAGACTGACCCCGGACCGGCCACCCAACCTCCGAACCGCAGGTATGTTCCCCAAACAGTTCGTTCCTGCCTGCTCCACTGGCCACACACTGCCCGGTTCTCAGGACATCCAGGAGTGGGGAGAATGGTGGGACTTATATGGCGGTCTTTCTGGTGGCCATCGATGTATAAGGACATCAAGGAGTACGTCCAAGCCTGTCAGGTATGTGCGCGCAATAAGACCTCGAATCAGCATCCCCACGGGCTGCTCCAACCCCTCGAGACCCCTGGCAGACCCTGGTCCCACGTAGCTCTGGACTTTATTACAGGGCTGCCAGTCAGTAAAGGGTTCTCGGTAATTTTAACTGTTGTGGACCGTTTCTCTAAAGCCTGTCACCTCATCCCTTTGAAAAGACTTCCATCAGCCCTTGAGACTGCTAGACTTCTGGTCAAACATGTGTTCCGGCTCCATGGGCTCCCCCTGGAGGTCCTGTCAGACCGTGGGCCCCAGTTCATTACCCAGGTCTGGAGGGAGTTCTTCGCGGCACTCGGGGCGCGGGTGGTCCTCAGCTCCGGGTTTCATCCGCAAACTAACAGTCAAACCTGTCATGATTTTTAAGGGTTTGTTTCGAACTCCAAGAGCGACCCAACTCCAAACACACACAGGAGGCAGAACTCAGATTCAGTGAGTTTAATATGTACAGTGCACGAAACAACAACACAGGATAATGAGAAATGCAGACGATGAACACACAGGACTGGAACTGAGGCGGGCACAGGCTCAATCCTGGTAGCAGAGGAGAAGAAGGTTAAGTGCGAGGTCTCACTGCTTAGATACAACCAGCTGCAGTGTGCGGGGAACGTGCTCATGAACACACGGTGAAGCTGAGGCTGTAGCTGCGTGAGGAGGGATCCAGAGGCACTGCAGCGGTGGTGGTGATCCAGGAGGTGAGGCTGTGATGAGAGATCCGGGGCGTGTTGCTGAATCCACAGGAGAGGTTGTGGCAGGGGTGACAGCAGTGCGCTGTACCGGGCAGGTGCGGAGCCAGAGGGGACCAGAGACAGACAGGGAGCCAGGGAGAGAGAGCACGTCGTGGAGCTCACGACTGCAGGAAACCCGTGGAGGGCGAGTCCTTGTTCTGGCGGGTTGACGACCACGCAGAGGTACTCGAGATTGGAGGAGCGCTCCAGGACACGGGACTGAGAAACAGGGAAGAGAAGGCAGGTTAGTTTACTACTAACATTCACACACTGTCAAGAGATCTCTGGCCACTCTGTTACCACAGCAAGGGGAGTAACAAACTGGCGTCTGTCTGTGGTTCCTCCTCAGCCTAAATACCCAGCTCTCCTGAGCTGGGTAAATGACCCACACCTGCGGCCACTGATTACTGCTGCCACGCCCTGTAATGAGAGTTAGTGGAGAGGAACACACACACCACCCACCAGCTGCAGAGATCCTGACAGTACCCCCCCCTTAACGGACGCCTCCTGGCGGTCAAACCAAGGCACCCACCGGACCTGGAACACAAGAGCGGTTAGAAGGGGCGCTAACTCGGGACGGGGCGGAGGACGGGGGCGAGGAGGGCCTGGCAGGGATGGAGGAGGTGGAGGTGGCGGAAACTGATGTGGACGTGGATGCGGAGGACCTCTCAAACTCCGTGATGAGGGATGGGTCGAGTATGGCGGACCGGGGAATCCAAGACCGGTCCTCGAGGCCATATCCCTCCCAGTCCATGAGGTACTGACGACCTCGGCCCCGAGGACGGACTCCCACGATCCGGCGCACGGTGAAAGCGGGGTGTCCATCTATGATGCGGGGCGGGGGAGGAGGAACGTCAGGGTTGAGGGGACTGGTCTGAACTAGTTTTACCTGTGACACGTGGAACACAGGGTGGATACGGAAGGTAGAGGGGAGCTTGAGGCGGACGGTGGTAGGGCTGATAACTGACTCTATGGCGTAAGGCCCTAAAAACCTTGGGGCCAACTTGCGGTTAGCAGACTTGAATGGGAAGTCGCTGGCTGACAACCAGACCTTCTGACCTGGAACGTAGGTGGGAACCCTCTTTTTGTCCGCACGGGTCTTGTTCTGGGCTGCCGTGCGCTGGAGCGCGTTCTTCGTGTTGGCCCAGATCTGGCGTACCTTACGGATGTGGCTGCGGACAGAGGGAATAAGCGGATCGGGGTGAGAGTCAGGAAGCAAGGAGGGTTGAAAGCCATGACAGACTTCAAAGGGAGACAGACCAGTGGCAGAGGACATGTGCGTGTTGTGCGCATACTCGACCCAGGGAAGGTGACGGGACCAGGATGTGGGGTTCAATGAGCACACACACCGCAGCTGGTTCTCGATCTCCTGGTTTAGACGCTCGCACTGGCCGTTGGTCTGTGGGTGGTATCCTGAGGTGAGTTTGGGGCTGGCTCCGATTGACGTGCAGAAGTCCCTCCAGACCCGGGAGATGAACTGCAGTCCCCTGTCTGACAATATTTCAGTGGGTATGCCGTGAAGTCTTACTATGTGTTGCACTAACAGTCTGGCGGTTTCCTGGGCAGAGGGTAATTTAGACAGTGCAATGCAGTGACAAGACTTGGAAAAATGGTCAATAATGGTGAAAATAACAGACTTGCCGTGTGACGTGGGGAGACCAGTGATGAAGTCCAAGGACAGGTGGGACCAGGGTCTGGAGGGTATGGATAGCGGGTGGAGCAGCCCCGCAGGCGGTTGATAGGATGTCTTGTTCCGGGTGCAGGTGGAGCAGATGGCGACATACTCTTTGACGTCCTTGTGCAGCGACGGCCACCAGAAATACCTCCGGAGCAGCTCAATAGTGCGGCTGACTCCGGGGTGACAGGAAAGGCGGGAGGTGTGGCCGCAGCGCAGGACTTGCGCTCTGACGGCTGCAGGGACATACGTGTGGTTAGGCGGTCCACCCCCAGGGTCTGGTTCGCGTAGGAGCGCCACGCGAACCACCCTCTCGATATCCCAGGTGACAGAGGCCACCACGCAGGAGGAGGGCAAGATGGAGGTGGGCTGAGCCGGAGGGTCGTCCTGTACGTACACCCAGGAGAGTGCGTCTGGTTTCGCATTCTTGGATCCAGGCCTGTAAGATATAGTGAGGTTAAATCGAGAGAAGAACAGAGACCAGCGGAACTGGCGGGGGTTTAGTCTTTTGGCTGCTTGAATGTATTCGAGATTCTTGTGATCTGTCCATATGATAACTGGCAGTTTGGTGCCCTCCAGCCAGTGACGCCACTCCTCCAAGGCCAGCTTAATGGCGAGGAGCTCTCTGTTACTGATGTTGTAGTTTTGTTGGGCTGGGGTGAACCGCCTGGAAAAAAAAGCACAAGGATGGAGTTTGCCGTCAGACTTTGCCCGCTGGGATAGCACCGCACCCACCCCGACGTCGGAGGCGTCCACTTCCACCACGAACTGGAGAGAGGTATCGGGATGGGTGAGGACCGGTGCCTGCGTGAACCGCCGCTGCAACTCCCTGAAAGCACCTTCTGCCGCCTGGCTCCACTGAAAACAGACCTTGGTGGAGGTTAGGGCAGTGAGTGGTGCAGAAATAGTGCTAAACCCCTTGATGAAGCGCCGATAAAAGTTTGCAAATCCTAAAAATCTTTGGAGATCCTTACGTGACTGGGGAACCGGCCATTCCTCGACTGCCTTGGTCTTCACGGGATCTGGCCGGACACGTCCTCCTTCCAAAATGAAGCCCAGGAAGGAAACGGAGGACACATGAAATTCACACTTTTCGGCTTTGATGAACAGTCGGTTCTCCAGCAGCCTCTGGAGAACTCGCCTTACGTGCCTTGTGTGAGTCTGAGGGTCAGGAGAGAAGATGAGGATGTCATCTAGATAAACAGAGACAAATTTATGCAGAAAGTCACGTAACACATCATTTATTAGGTTTTGAAATACGGCAGGGGCGTTGGTGAGACCAAAAGGCATGACGAGGTACTCAAAGTGGCCTATGGGGGTTTTTGAATGCAGTCTTCCATTCATCCCCCTCCCTAATGCGTACCAAGTGATATGCGTTGCGAAGATCCAGTTTGGTGAAGATTTTTGCCTTACTTGCAGGTTCAACGGCAGATGAGAGTAGCGGGAGAGAATATTTATTTTTAATGGTGATGTTATTGAGACTGCGGAAGTCGATACAGGGGTGCAGGCTCTTGTCCTTCTTTTCGACAAAAAAGAAGCCTGCGCCCACAGGTGAAGAGGAGGGTCGGATGAGCCTGTTCCTGAGGGAGTCGTTGATATAATTCTCCATGGCCTCTCGTTCTTTGCGGGCCAGGCTGAAAAGGCGGCCTGACGGGAGAGGGGCCCCAGGGAGGAGATCTATGGCGCAGTCATATGGTCTGTGAGGTGGAAGAGAGACGGCCTGCTCTTTGCTGAAGACCTGAGCCAGGTCGTGATAGCAGGACGGTACCTTAGACAGATCCGGCGGTGTGAGCGGGGACTCTTTACCCGGAGCACTGGCTGGGATGGCTGACTTCAGGCAACAGCGGAGGCAGTACTCACTCCAGGCGTTGACGCTTTGCTGGGCCCAGTTAAACTGTGGGTTGTGCAGAGTCAGCCAGGGAAAACCCAGGACCAGGGGAGCCTCTGTGGTAGGGAAAATGAAGAAGGAGATGGTCTCAGAATGATTGCTGGATACTGTCAGATTGATGGGTTCTGATTTGAGTGATAGTGGACATGGAGCTCCCATCCAGCGCTTTAACGCACATGGGCATGTCCAGGGAACTGAGGCTAATATTGCACCATTTTGCCAGCTTAGGGTGCATTAGGTTCTGCTCAGAACCAGAGTCTATGAAAGCAGTGCTGGAAACAGGCTCACTGCGGGATTTGCTGATGACAGCTGGCAATATGATCCGGGGTTTTGCATGATCTGGGCCCGTCAGGATCCCCATTTTCACTGAAGGGCCTGGTCTTTTGGCGTCAGCGGACAGTTAGTGCTGGCGGCCAGGGTGCGGAACTCCAAGGCGAAGTCCGCCATCTGGTGAGGACGGGGCCTTAATGCGAGGAGCTCCCGCATAGCGTCCTCCTTAGTCCCGCCGTCAGAGAACGTCGACTTGAACGCCTCTAGGAACCGGAGATAAGGAGTAGAGTCAATTGGGTTAGTCTCCACGTACGCGTCTGCCCACCTGAGTGCTTTATCCCGCAGCCAGCCGATAATGAAGGACGTCTTGCTGGCATCGGTGCTGAAGGCGTGGGGAGCTCGGCTGAACACAATCCGACACTGTCTAAGGAACACCTTGCAGTTCCTGGGGTCGCCGTCAAACGGTGCCGGATCGGGGATGCAGACCTCACGATAGCCGGAGTCCACAGGTGGAGCAGAACGCGCCGGGACTGGAGCGGGAGGAGACGGGCTGCATGAGAGCCGGGACATCACTTGGGTGAGTTGGTGACTCAAACTGCGTACATCAGAGGAAAGGTTAGCCTGGTTAGCTGCTATCTCATTTAAAAAGTCGTCGTGCTTGTGCTAGTGCAGTCTGGAGTTGGGTCTGGAGTTGGGTCTGGGAGTTCTCGTGGCCAGTTTGTTCTGTCATGATTTTTGGGGTTTGTTTCGACTCCAAGAGCGACCCAACTCCAAACACACACAGGAGGCAGAACTCAGATTCAGTGAGTTTAATATGTACAGTGCATGAAACAACAACACAGGATAATGAGAAATGCAGACGATGAACACACAGGACTGGAACTGAGGCGGGCACAGGCTCGATCCTGGTAGCAGAGGAGAAAAAGGTTAAGTGCGAGGTCTCACTGCTTAGATACAACCAGCTGCAGTGTGCGGGGAACGTGCTCATGAACTCACGGTGAAGCTGAGGCTGTAGCTAGGTGAGGAGGGATCCGGAGGCACTGCAGCGGTGGTGGTGATCCAGGAGGTGAGGCTGTGATGAGAGATCCGGGGCGTGTTGCTGACTCCACAGGAGAGGTTGTGGCAGGGGTGACAGCAGCGCGCTGTACCGGGCAGGTGCAGAGCCAGAGGGGACCAGAGACAGACAGGGAGCCAGGGACAGAAAGCACGTCGTGGAGCTCACGTTCATTGTTTTGTTTACGAACATCTTCAACCTTTTCCTCTCTCTGTTTGTAGTCCCAACCTGCTTCAAAATGGCCACCATTGTCCCTATACCCAAATTCTCCACTGTCTCATCCCTGAATGACTGCCGACCAGCAGCCCTGACCCCCATCGTGAGCAAATACTTTGAGAGGCTGGTCAGGGACTTCATCTGCTCTGCACTACCTGACTCACTGGACCCTCTACAATTTGCATACCGCCACAACAGGTCCATCATTCCCTCAAAGCTGGACAGGAAACTGTAGGACCTAGGATTGAGCAGCTCTCTCTGCAGCTGGATCCTTAACTTCCTGTCTGACAGCTGACAGATGGTCAGAATGGGCAGCATCACCTCATCCTCCATCATAATGAACACTGGTGCTCCACAGGGGTGCGTACTGAGTCCTCTCCTGTACTCACTCTACACCTACGACTGCACGGCCACTAGCAGCTCCAACATCATTGTGAAGTTTGCGGACAACACAACAGTGGTGGGTCTTATCACCAATGGTGATGAGAGGGCATACAGGGAGGAGGTCAGGTCCCTGACACATTGGTGTTGGGAGAACAATCTATCCCTCAATGTCACAAAAACCAAAGAGATGATAGTGGACTTCTGGAGTTATATAAGAGCACATACCCCCATCACCATCAACGGTGCTGCAGTGGAGAGAGTGAGCAGCTTCCATTTCCTAGGTGTTCATTTAGCAGAGGATCTCACATGGACAGTTCACACGGACAAAACAGTGAAGAAGGTGCAGCAGTGCCTCTTCTTCCTCAGGAGACTGAAGAGATTTGGAATGAGCCCCTGCATCCTCAGGACCTTCTACCGCTGTGCCATTGAGAGCATCCTCACTGGATGTATCACAACCTGGTATGGCAACAGCACCACCTACAACCGCAAAGCTCTGCAAAGAGTGGTACGGTATTCAGAAAGAATAATTGGAGGTGAGCTTCCCTCCCTCCAGGACATCTACAGGAAGCGGTGCTCGAGGAAGGCGGGGAAGATCATCAAGGACTCCAGTCACCCCAGTCAAAAACTGTTCAGACTTCTTCCATCAGGCAGGAGGTACTGCAGTATCCGGTCCCGAACCAGCAGGATGAGGGACAGCTTCTTCCATCAGGCCATCAGACTGCTGAACACTGACCACTAACACTTCAGACACTTCATAGTCACCTCACTGTAACTTCATCGAACTGTGTCACTTTATGCACCTCCGATTGCACATAAATGCCATTCTTGCACAATACTCATCTGCAGACTTTATGTACACTATATTACCAAAAGTATTTGCTCACCTGCTTTTACTCATACTATGAACTGAAGTGCCATCCCATTCCTAACCCATAGGGTTCAATATGATGTCGGTCCACCTTTTGCAGCTATTACAGCTTCAACTCTTCTGGGAAGGCTGTCCACAAGGTTGAGGAGAGTGTTTATAGGGATTTTTGACCATTCTTCCAAAAGTGCATTGCTGAGGTCACACACTGAACTGAGCCACCTGGGAACCTCCAAACCCAGACTCGTCCATCAGATTGCCAAATGGAAAAGCGTGATTCATCACTCCAGAGAACGCGTCTCCACTGCTCCAGAGGCCAATGGCGGCGTGCTTTACACCATTGCATCCGACGCTTTGCATTGCACTTGGTGATGTGTGACTTGGCTGCAGCTGCTCGGCCATGGAAACCCATTCCATGAAGCTCTCTGCGTACTGTACTTGGGCTAATCTGAAGGTCACATGAAGTTTGTAGCTCTGTAGCAATTGACTGTGCAGAAAGTCGGCGACCTCTTTGCACTATGCGCTTCAGTATCCGCTGACCCCTCTCCGTCACTTTACGTGGCCTACCACTTTGTGGCTGAGTTTCTGTTGTTCCCAAACGTTTCCATTTTGTTATAATAGAGCTGACAGTTGACTGTGGAATATTTAGGAGCGAGGAAATTTCACGACTGGATTTGTTGCACAGGTGGCATCCTATGACAGTTCCACGCTGGAATTCACTAAGCTCCTAAGAGCGGCCCATTCTTTCACAAATGTCTTGCTTCACAGTTTGCATGCCTGAGTGCTTGACTTTATACACCTGTGGCCAGGCCAAAATGATTAGGACACCTGATTTTATATATACAGTGGGGCAAAAAAGTATTTAGTCAGCCACCAATTGTGTAAGTTCTCCCACTTAAAAAGATCAGAGAGGCCTGTAATTTTCATCATAGGTATACCTCAACTATGAGAGACAAAATGAGGAAAAAAAAATCCAGAAAATCACATTGTCTGATTTTTAAAGAATTTATTTGCAAATTATGGTGGGAAATAAGTATTTGGTCAATAACAAAAGTTAATCTCAATACTTTGTTATATAGCCTTTGTTGGCAATGACAGAGGTCAAACGTTTTCTGTAAGTCTTCACAAGGTTTTCACACACTGTTGCTGGTATTTTGGCCCATTCCTCCATGCAGATCTCCTCTAGAGCAGTGATGTTTTGGGGCTGACGCTGGGCAACACGGACTTTCAACTCCCTCCAGAGATTTTCTATGGGGTTGAGATCTGGAGACTGGCTAGGCCACTCCAGGACCTTGAAATGCTTCTTACGAAGCCACTCCTTCGTTGCCCGGGCGGTGTGTTTGGGATCATTGTCATGCTGAAAGACCCAGCCACGTCTCATTTTCAATGCCCTTGCTGATGGAAGGAGGTTTTCACTCAAAATCTTACGATACATGGCCCCATTCATTCTTTCCTTTACACGGATCAGTCGTCCTGGTCCCCTTGC
>SSNP01000209.1:523929-534038 GCA_006937955.1 Pachypanchax playfairii
GGTCAGAATTTGGCGTCAACAACATGAAAGCATGGATCCATCCTGCCTTGTATCAACGGTTCAGGTGGTGGTGGTGGTGTAATGGTGTGGGGAATATTTTCTTGGCACTCTTTGGGCCCCTTGGTACCAATTGAGCATCGTTACAACGCCACAGCCTACCTGAGTATTGTTGCTGACCATGTCCATCCCTTTATGACCACAATGTACCCAACTTCTGATGGCTACTTTCAGCAGGATAATGCACCATGTCATAAAGCTGGAATCATCTCGGACTGGTTTCTTGAACATGACAATGAGTTCACTGTACTCAAATGGCGTCCACAGTCACCAGATCTCAATCCAATAGAGCATCTTTGGGATGTGGTGGAACGGGAGATTCGAATCATGGATGTGCAGCCGACAAATCTGCGCCAACTGTGTGATGCCATCATGTCAATATGGACCAAACTCTCTGAGGAATGCTTCCAGCACCTTGTTGAATCTATGCCACGAAGAATTGAGGCAGTTCTGAAGGCAAAAGGGGGTCCAACCCGTTACTAGCGTGGTGTACCTAAGAAAGTGGCCGGTGAGTGTATATTGCAGCTTGCAGTGAGCTGTAGCTCTCCTAAAAACATTGTCTTTGCATCACAGTTTCAGTCAGAACCCGACCACTGCTGATGCGCCACCGGCACCGGCAGCACTGGTGCTTGGGGCAGTCTGACGACCTCATCCTCACCATCTACTGAGTGTGGAACGGCTGAAAAGACACGACATATTAGTCTGTCTCCTTAAAAGATGCTAACATTTGTTAACGTAGCCACTTATTACAAAAGGTTCTTTACCGAGTTCATATGTTGTTTCTGCCATGTCGGTGTCGCCCTCCTTCTCTGACACAAGACCGTACACCGTCCTGTCAGCTGTACTGACAATCTGCACTGCAGATGCTGCAACTCGTAGTTTTTTTTTCTTTTATTTGTGATACTGCTGCTGTTTCCACCAAATAAAATGTCTCTCCTAGCCTCCACTTCACCCACTAACACTTCAATTTCCGTCTCTGTGAATTTTGTTTAGTTGCGATATATCTCGTTTTCCTCATTTATCAACATTCATGTCCTGCTTTGCATTGACCTAATATGGCCCGGTTTGGGTGTGTTCAGGGCGGGACATGAGCCAAATTCACGTACACAAACTTCCAGGAAGAGTGTGATATATAATGGGGAAGTTGCTTACAACTGTGCGTACGCATGGTTTTATAAATTGGAAATCTTTTTGGCATACGCAAACTTTGTTTTGGTCATACGTACTCTTTTAGTACCCAACCTGATTTCACACTGCCCCAGCTGTATGGATGTTATTTTAACTGCAGTTGCAGTGTTGCGCCACTACGGGGGTGCTGTGTCAGCAGCGGTGCACCGGAAAAGTCTAAAACAGCCGCAGAAAAAGAAGATCAGAAATAGCTTTTCCGCTAGTTGGTGCCATATCTGTATAAGGATTGGCGTCCTGATTTCCCCCTGGCTTCATCTAACTGTTTTTTTTTTGCATGTTGCATGTTTCTTCTTTTTTTTTTTAAATCCTCCACATCAGAGTAACATTAATGGTTTTTAGCGCTGCAGATATGGCTTGGAAAATCAACCGCTACTTTATAAGGCGACCTCGCCTTGCGAGGAGGAGTCAGGATTCCAGGTCAAACAGTGCAGACAAATTAGGCAGTTAAACATAGTTCCCAGGCAGGGACTGGCGAGGGTCAGAATGTAGGACAGGAAGAGTCGGCAAAGCGAGGGTACGTTGTCTGTTTCCAAGTCATTAAGAGCAGAACAAAGCCAACGTGTATGTGATTTATGTTTTTTTAAACATTATTTTGAAACATTATTTTTTTGGTAATTTTTCCAGATCTCAAAAACACAGAGCCAGTGGCTTTGACAAGCACTGGCTGATTTATTATTCTATAGGTGAATTAATCAACTTCCACCTTATACCTTTCTTTCAGAGACTAAAGACTTTACTAACTAAACATAACTAAGACAAATTAACAGATACAAAGTATGAAATGACCATAAAACTAAAATTTAAAGAGAAAAATGAACAATTTTTAATGACTTTATTGCAGATTTATCATATTATAAGTATTGGTACATGGTATCTGTTAACTTTAACCGATACTTGTACATACGGTATTGGGGCTGATACCAGTATCGATGCATCCCTAATTAGAATGCTTAACTAAAAAACATTTTGCTTGTGAGGTAGTTGAATGCACATAGTATGCATATGCTGGCGCATGGTCAGGATGGTACCACCTCTGCCTCAATTTGTGCCAGGAAAAACCCTGGTTATAGCTGTTCTGATATATATAAAAAATATCAGGGGAAAGAACATAAAAATACGCTTAAATAACTAACAGGGCACACGAGTCACCATAAACAACAATACTGTATAAACTTGTCAATTTGTGCTATGGCAGCATTTTTCTTCAGGGCAGCATAAATCACCAGAACACCACTTCTGGCTCCAACCCGAATTACTCAAGTTATTTAGTCCATTGGAAAGTCATCGGAGGCATCCATAATGATGTCTAATATTCACTTCATTTGTCCTGAAATATAACTTATATTCTCAAGTTATTCTGTGACCAGGAAGTAAAAACGCTTGGTTTACCTAAAACCCTGCCTCCCAAATGTGAGTCCGATTTTTTTTTTCTGTTTAGAAACACTAAATAAACTTCTGTAACTCTCGCAGCCAAATGCACATTTTCGACGAGAAATTTTTAGAATGAAATACAATGAAATGGAGGTGTTAATTTGTCAGAGGACGCTCAGTGGTGAGGAGCGTCTGGAGGGAAGGACGGTCCCCTCGCGACTGGATGCAAGATGACACCAAGACTGGGTCTGACGGGTGAAGTGAGACAGGTCGAAGGCAAGGAGAGGGTTTCAGGTTTCAGGTTTCGCAGGTTTCAGCAGGATTACTCAGGAATGCACAAATTAAGCCAAACATGGTTAAAAGATCCAAAAATTTGATTTTTCATGATACAGGACCTTTAAATAAAATCAGTCCCGCCATCATCTACCTAAACCTGAGAATAATGCTACAATGTGATTATTACATGAATAAAATAGATAAATAAAAAGATAAAATTAAATTTAAACCTATTTTCCCAAAATATGAGTTGTAGTAAGATCAAGGGAAGATGGTTATGTGTACTGTGTCTTGTGTGGTACTACAACATGCAATGGTATATTTTTGACCCATTTTAATAATAAAACATCATTGGATTGAAAATAACCCTGAATCCAAATCAATTTATGTAGCTTATAGAGCAAACTAATATTCACTAATATTTACAACCATACACATTAAAATTTGATTTTATTAAAGATTGACTTATTTAAGGCTGTTAAAAAAAAGAAAAACATCTATTTCTAATCCACGAAATCTAGTATGAAAAACGTTTTATTGACACTACTCCTGTCCTAGATGAAGCAACTGAATTTTTCTGTTATATTTTTTCTTGTTGTAATTTGTAGACGATCCCTGCACCTTCGCGTAGCAGCAGGCTGCATCGAGACTGATGAAAGTCTCCCAGCGTGCAGACGACTCGTTTAGAAGAAAATATTATTATAGTTCGCAGTTTACCTCGCTGTGATGCACTGAGGAGTCTGTTTAGTAAAAGAAATGCTCTGCTGATAATTTGTTGATCTGGAAAAACCAAATCTGTGAATATTTTTCTAACTTTACGGCTCCATCTTTCCCGGGCCATATAGTGTTTAAACTGGGAAGTCCCTGATTCCTAGGTGGTTTTCCCAGCGTATTGAGGACCACAGTAACAGCAATACAGGCAAGACATTGTGCCGTTTTGTGAGTTTTTTCACTTTGCTGGAGCCAGGTATTTTTCTGATTGGGTGTCTGCGACTCTAATATCGACTACAGGTGAAGTTTGATCATGAGCTGGCCTACAAAAACGATCTATCATCCTCTTCACCATGATAGCGGAACTGTCCTTCTCAGCCAATGACTGTATATAAAGCTCTCAGCTGTAAAATTGCCGCGCTCCTCCGCATTCAAAGCGAGATTGTGACAGAAAGGCAGCCTTGCTTCGGCCAATCGTATCCTGTAAAAATCAGGCGCTTTCGGCTAATCGCAGCGAGTAAAATATATATTGCTTGCTGCCATTGGCCGAAGGCACCTGGTTTCTACAGGATCATGTCAGCAGCAGTTTTTTTTTTTTCTTCATTTCCGTAGCAGGTTCTCAGTAGCCTGACCAATCAGATCCTCCTGCATTATGTTCAAATGCAGAAGGGTCTGACACCGGAGCCGCACCCGATCATTTCCGTGTCAAATTTTATGGCAGACCAATTACATATCACCTTTCTTGTGCGTCATCCTGAAAACACGGAACTTGCGTTTTCGACCCAGAGCATAACATTCAACATGGTGGATTCGGCTGTGGATGAAGTGTTTACTTCTGTGTTTGCACAGTGTTTGCTTGGGGCGGTCAAATATGTGAACCGAGTGTGCAATGACACCTCGTATTCACAAGTTTTTGACACAAAAGTGACAACTGTCATTAATATTTGTCTTTTCTCCTCCATTAAACATGGCTCTGTAGCTACCATTACGGCTCTGCTCGCTAAACCTCTTTTTTTTTTTTGTTCCGCCTTGTGTGTATCCGCTTTAGTGTCACATATGTTGTGTCACTTCCGGGTTTCTGTGATTGGTTCTCTCTCAACTGGCTAAGCCTGCCTTCGAAATTGAGAGACAGCGGTTCAGCTCCAGGCCCTCACGTCTTTGGGACTGAGCACCTTACCTGATCAACCAGGCCCTCATGTCTTTGACAGATTACTTTACAAATGTCTCTAAAGGACCTCACTCACGCGAACATATATTGTAACTCTTTCAAGTCATGTTTACATTACAGAAGTGTTTTTGGAAATTGCCGTTCGCTCTGGCGCGAGTGATGTTTAAATTTACTCGCACTCCGACAAAATATGGTCGCAAAACGCGACCAATCACTCGCAGTCTAGAGCCCTGCAGAGCCATATTTGTCTCTGACGATCAATTTCATTGAGAAGAGGGAGCTCTGCTTTGTTGTTTGTCAACGTTTTAGTTTTAATTATGTTTTCAGTAATAGAACGTATTTGCCATATTTTTTCTAAATTAAAACAAATGTTTTAACAGTACCCTGTCTGAAATTATATTTTACCTTATTTTCTGTGAAGAGGTATGCTTTTAAATTTATGTATTTTTACTGGTAAATAACTTCCAAAATATCTGAATTGTTGACATGAAGAAAATCGTGATAAAATAGTGATTGTGATTTTGAAAAAGGAAAATCGTGATATTTTTATTACCCATATCGCCCACCTCTAACTGCAAATAAAATGCCCTTTCAATAGGTTCATGGTTGATCTCCATACCAGTTATTAAACCAATCATTTTTCTGTGTTCTCACAGGTCTGTTCTTGTTGCTCCATTCAGACATTACCATTCTGTACTTAAGGTTAATTTACAGTTACTTTTTTTGCTTTTCCAGCTCTCTTCAATTACACTGGGACAGTGTGGATCAGCGGGGAAGGCCTTTCCCCCCACTCTAATCTGGCCCCTTTCCCTTGAACAAACAGGAAGTCATGAATACACAAGGCAAGGCTAGTGGGCTGAAACCTCCCAGTAAAATAGTCTGTCCATCTAGTGTGCCATCAAGAACATCCCCATCATCTGGTAAGTACTCCTAGAAAAGACTGAAGATAATGTGAACAAAGGGACATGTTAATTCAAGGTGTGTCCACTACTTAGCATCACAGGTGTCTACAGTCTTGTTATCAGTCAGTGGGCCTATACATAGGGCTCCAGGTAGCCACTGTGTTGTTTGGTGACATGGTGTGTACCACACTCAACATCGACCAGAGAAAGTGAAGGAGAGAGTTGTCTCAGGAGATTAGGAAAAAAGTTAGACAAGCATGTTAAAGGCAAAGCCTATAAGACCATCTCCAAGCAGCTAGATGTTCCTGTGACTACAGTTGCACATATTATTTAGAAATTTAGGATCCATGGGACTGTAGCCAACCTTCCTGGACGTGGCCGCATGAGGAAAATTGATGACAAATCAAAGAGATGGATAATCCGAATGGTAACAAAAGATAGACTTCTAAAGAGATCCAAGGTGAACTTCATGCTGAAGGAACATCCATTCTGTTGAAGTATGGTTGAAAAGCAATGTCTGAGTTTCATTGGTTACGAACTGTTTTTATTATTACTTTTGTCCGATTAAAGTTATTTCTGTGACCATTGGGAGTTTTCTTTCATTGACTTGAAGTGTAGGTACCCTTTTTTCCGGACGAGGGCCCTATTGTGCACACACACACCACCAGGCTTTTGCGCAGACCCACATGTGCCACTGCAGTCCCCCCAACTGAGTTAATGACCAGTTTTAAAATCCAGAGTTCAGTGAGTTCTTCCAGTCAGCTTAGCAGGAGCTCGTAAATTTGCTTTATCTGATCGGACCATAAACTTGGTAATATCTGCTCACTCTCAAAGGTCTTTTGAAGTGGCATCTGTGTATTTGCAAAAACAAAAGGGGGGTTGACTGCAGATCAGATAGCTAGATGCAGGATGTTCCCAGGTTGTTCTGTCCTGATTGTGCGTCCCTTTGCCCAACTTGACAGACAGCTAACAACTTCAATGATCAGACGTTGAGGATTTTAAAGGCTTTACTCTTCTGTCCAATGAACATTTTCTGGTTGTAAAACTGAAAACAAACAGAATCCAAATGAAAAAATATGGTCACAGTCAGTGTATAAAGAACTTAATGCAGTCAGTATTACACACAGCCCATACTTTTCTACAGTAATATGGCAAAAAAAAACACTTTAGCTTTAGAAATGCAGTTTAACCATATGAATAATAAAACACACAGCAACCAGTATAAACTTGCTTACAAATTCAACTTTTGAAGCTTATGACAACAATTCACTCATAATTACTCACAAGTAATGGTTCTTCAAGGCAGAAACGTTTTAGGACAGCATAACAGCATGCTCTGAGGACTTGCATGAGCTACTTCCTACTTCCTGTGATGAAAATCCTGAAGTTCCTTTCAAAATAAGAGCTCAGCGGTATCTACAGGTAATAACCACCAGGTGGCGCCTAAGAAGCAGGTGCATGTCATGACACTCCCCACCTGGTATTGTGAAATACCACCACAATAGTCACAACTGATGCGAAACTAAACCAAAAAATTATATAAACTACAAAGTACAGTCATCTATAAATCCTGCACTTAGTCTTTAGAAGACAACAGGAGCACAGTTTCTGACACAGGTCTCAGGTAAGTCCTGATAACGCCACCTTTTGAGATCCTGACTTCAATCTTCCTAACTCGCCCATCCTTATCAGGAAAGGTCTTGTTGACAAGTCCCATTGGCCATTCATTCCGACTTGCTAGCCCATCTTTAAGAAGCACTAAATCACCCACTTCAAGGTTTGGACGGGTGACCTGCCACTTGCTGCGGCTCTGAAGTGTTCCCAGAAATTCCTGCCTCCATCTGGCCCAAAAGGTGTTTGCAAGGTGTTGTACTTGTCTCCACTGCTGTAGATGGAGATCCTTTTCTGTGAAGCTCCCCGGAGGAGGAAGGGGAGTGCACAACTTTTGGGTGAGAAGCATGGAGGGTGTCAAGAGAAAAGGGGTGTCAGGATCTGTTGTGATTGGGGTGAGAGGTCGGGCATTTATGATTGCAGTCACTTCTGCCATGAATGTAGAGAGAACCTCATGTGTCAAATGGGTGCACTTTGACTGGAGGAGCATTGCGTCGAGGATACGACGAGATAACCCAATAAGGCGTTCCCAACTGCCTCCCATGTGAGAAGAGTGGGGAGGGTTGAAAATCCAAGTGCAGCCTTCTTCACCCAAGTATTTCCTGATGCTTGACATGTTGGGATCAGTAGGCAGGAAGCCCAGCTCTCGGCAAGCACCCACAAAGTTGGTCCCACAATCAGATGTTATCTGCTTGGCAGGCCCTCTTAGACTGAAGAATCGTCGTAATTCATTATTAAAGCTTGAGGCATCCATAGATTCGACCAGTTCGATGTGCACAGCACGTGTGCTGAGGCATGTAAACAGAACAGCCCATCTCTTGCTATTTGCCTGGCCTCCTCTCGTGCGTCTTGAGACTACAGACCAAGGACCGAACACGTCCAAGCCCAAGAAGGTGAAATGAGGCTCAGTATTAATGCGGTCAAGCGGCAGATCCGCCATTTTCTGCTCATTTGCTTTACCCCTGAGCTTGTGGCAGACAATGCAGTTGTGAATGATTTGTTTGATTAATCTGCGAGCTCTCGTGACCCAGTATCCACCAGTACGAACTGCGCCTTCTATAATGACTCGCCCCTGATGCATACCTCGCTGGTGGTGATATTCCACAAGCAGTCTGGCGATGTGACTGTTGCCTGGAATAATGAGAGGATGTTTCTCTTTGTAGGCAATTTCCATGTGCACTAAATCACCCACTTCAAGGTTTGGACGGGTGACCTGCCACTTGCTGCGGCTCTGAAGTGTTCCCAGAAATTCCTGCCTCCATCTGGCCCAAAAGGTGTTTGCAAGGTGTTGTACTTGTCTCCACTGCTGTAGATGGAGATCCTTTTCTGTGAAGCTCCCCGGAGGAGGAAGGGGAGTGCACAACTTTTGGGTGAGAAGCATGGAGGGTGTCAAGAGAAAAGGGGTGTCAGGATCTGTTGTGATTGGGGTGAGAGGTCGGGCATTTATGATTGCAGTCACTTCTGCCATGAATGTAGAGAGAACCTCATGTGTCAAATGGGTGCACTTTGACTGGAGGAGCATTGCGTCGAGGATACGACGAGATAACCCAATAAGGCGTTCCCAACTGCCTCCCATGTGAGAAGAGTGGGGAGGGTTGAAAATCCAAGTGCAGCCTTCTTCACCCAAGTATTTCCTGATGCTTGACATGTTGGGATCAGTAGGCAGGAAGCCCAGCTCTCGGCAAGCACCCACAAAGTTGGTCCCACAATCAGATGTTATCTGCTTGGCAGGCCCTCTTAGACTGAAGAATCGTCGTAATTCATTATTAAAGCTTGAGGCATCCATAGATTCGTCCAGTTCGATGTGCACAGCACGTGTGCTGAGGCATGTAAACAGAACAGCCCATCTCTTGCTATTTGCCTGGCCTCCTCTCGTGCGTCTTGAGACTACAGACCAAGGACCGAACACGTCCAAGCCCAAGAAGGTGAAATGAGGCTCAGTATTAATGCGGTCAAGCGGCAGATCCGCCATTTTCTGCTCATTTGCTTTACCCCTGAGCTTGTGGCAGACAATGCAGTTGTGAATGATTTGTTTGATTAATCTGCGAGCTCTCGTGACCCAGTATCCACCAGTACGAACTGCGCCTTCTATAATGACTCGCCCCTGATGCATACCTCGCTGGTGGTGATATTCCACAAGCAGTCTGGCGATGTGACTGTTGCCTGGAATAATGAGAGGATGTTTCTCTTTGTAGGCAATTTCCATGTGCACTAAATCACCCACTTCAAGGTTTGGACGGGTGACCTGCCACTTGCTGCGGCTCTGAAGTGTTCCCAGAAATTCCTGCCTCCATCTGGCCCAAAAGGTGTTTGCAAGGTGTTGTACTTGTCTACACTGCTGTAGATGGAGATCCTTTTCTGTGAAGCTCCCCGGAGGAGGAAGGGGAGTGCACAACTTTTGGGTGAGAAGCATGGAGGGTGTCAAGAGAAAAGGGGTGTCAGGATCTGTTGTGATTGGGGTGAGAGGTCGGGCATTTATGATTGCAGTCACTTCTGCCATGAATGTAGAGAGAACCTCATGTGTCAAATGGGTGCACTTTGACTGGAGGAGCATTGCGTCGAGGATACGACGAGATAACCCAATAAGGCGTTCCCAACTGCCTCCCATGTGAGAAGAGTGGGGAGGGTTGAAAATCCAAGTGCAGCCTTCTTCACCCAAGTATTTCCTGATGCTTGACATGTTGGGATCAGTAGGCAGGAAGCCCAGCTCTCGGCAAGCACCCACAAAGTTGGTCCCACAATCAGATGTTATCTGCTTGGCAGGCCCTCTTAGACTGAAGAATCGTCGTAATTCATTATTAAAGCTTGAGGCATCCATAGATTCG
>SSNP01000209.1:543823-596063 GCA_006937955.1 Pachypanchax playfairii
GGGGGGGGGGGGGGGGGGGGGGGGGGGGGGGGGGTAGGAGAACCCTACCAAAGCGTGGTCTCAGAGATTATTATGCTTCGTGGTTGAGAGATCCGCTTTTCAAATCTGACCTCTGATTCTGAATCCAGACAATAGAAGTGAAAGCATCCTTCAGAGGTTCTTTCAGGGACCTTTGTTTCCATCAGTATCCTGCGTCACATCATCATGACACCTCGGGTCACTCGTTCAGCCCACGTGCCATGACTCGTAGCAGGTCTCGTTCAAGATCAAGTACCATGTCCTGCAACAGGTCCAGTACCTGGTCTCGTACCAGCTCCGATACCAGGACTCATTTTTTTAAGAAAATCATTAGTAAAAAGTGAAACCCCAAATTTCCTGCAAGACAATGTTCAAAACATTTAGTTGAGGAAAAGAAAAAAAAAAGAAAAAAACTGACAAAAGGTCACATTCCCAGGAAGGCCTGATCGATCGAGATGAGCCTCTCTCCTCCTGGAAATGTTTGTAAGCAAATCAAAGAAGTAAAGTAATTTCGAGTACACACATGTTAACATGTTAGTTCTGATCAACACATTCAGTTTCAGTTTCTGTAAAAATATAACATTCCATGTTAGTTCTACTCGACACATTCAGTTTCAGCTTCTGTAAAAACTAAAGTGGTATAAGGCAACGGGTTTCCACGCGATTTGCGAGTCAACTAATGCGGGTTAAGAGTGTGAAAATAAATCCAAATATCCTTTAGTCATACCTGAAGAGAAATTTGATGTTATCATCATTCATTCACTCATTAATCTGTCATCAGCTCTAAGTTCATCAGCTTCAAAGAAGTAAACTCCTGAAAATAAATCCAAACATCTTTTATTAATACCTGATGAGAAATTTGATGTAATCATCATTCATTCATTCATAAATCTGTCCTCAGGTCTAAGTTCATCAGCTTCCACACATGATGCTGCCCTCAGCCGCAGTTCTGTGTCAACCTGCAAGCTGGAAAGATTTCTGGCTCAGGCTGAGGTTGAGCCTCCTCCACCATTATAGGCTGATTATTTAAACATTTGTTTCCCAGCATTATCAACAGCTTGACGCTGGATTGGGGGAACAAAACGCTTTTTTTTCATCTAACCACCGGATTCACCTTGAACGGTGCAAGATCCGGATACAGATTGGGCTGCTCATCAAACTCCCCACCGTTATCCTGATCACCCCAAATGTTACCATCCCACCTTTCGGGGTCCCAATCATCATTTCATCAGTCATTTTAGCCACAAAAGAATGCACTTGAGCAGGTTCAGTGAGGCGGCTTGCGCCGCTATTTCCGATTTACTTTGGAAACATGGGTAACAGCTCGCTCAGTTAAAGCGGTCAACCTTTCCACTCTGCTTTGCAGTGAGCGAATCTGTGCATCCTGCAACAGCTTGTCTGCTTTCAGCGCAGTCAATTCCTGGCGGTTTTCTGTCTCTTGTTGTGAGTTTCTTATTACGCACACACGCACACACACACCACCAGGCTTCTGCGCAGACCCACATGCGCCGCTGCAGTCCCCCCAACGGAGTTTTAACAGGCACGGGAATCTTTTGCAGAAGTTGGGTCACAACACTAGCTGACCCGTCCCCGACCAGCCCTTTCCAGGGTTCGGGGCGTCCACCACCATCTCTAAGGCACAGCGCTACCGCTGCCCATGGTGGTTCTTCCCAACTGGGAACCGTCAGCACTGTATCCTCAGGAGGATCAACATCAACACTCTTTGGTTTCTTTTTAAACATCGTTTATTGTGTATATTCTCCAACTCCTGTTAAAATAATTTTAATCCTGTTTGTGATGCCAAAATGTTTTGTGAAAAATTCTCAGGTTCGTGGAGACAGGTACACAATAAACCAACACTCACAGCAGCTCATCGCGCGTATACGCAGCTGCTGCTCGCACGGTCTGTCAAGGCGTCAGGGCAGCTACTGCATGAAAGTTTGGAAAATTGAACTTTGGGGCAGCAGACGCAGGGCAGCAACCAATCAGCGACTCTTTGCACTGATCACGTCATCAATGCCTAGATCTAGTCATTCAAATTCATTTGAAAATGGAGGAGAAACTGGTTATCGCAGTCTGTAACCGCTGCGAGCTGTATGACTCGTCTTCGTCTTTTTATAAGGACATGATCCGTCATGTTGTAAATAACTATAGCAACAGAGAAATCCCCTGCCTGCCTGTGACATACTGATGTGACTCGCAGACACGGACTGTACATAGTGTGCAAGCAGCTGTGTTTTTATTGTTAAAGATGCAACTTTCGTCCGTTTGAGCGTTTTGCCGCCTGGGCGGTGTGAACGCCCCATTGTCAGTGAATTCCAGTCTGGTTAGGAAGGAGTCTTAAAATCCATTTTCACAGTGAGAGTCAGAGGGGGATGCTGGAGCTCCCACTTAAAGGAGCAGGGAATTTGAAATTTCCAGATAGGTGTCACATTCCTTTACCTCCAGTGCTCCATTTGGATGAGAGAAAACTTTTTAGAAGCACCTCTGAATCAGTTGCAGACACAAATATCTTCTCTAATTTAATTCCTCCTTGCTACACAGGCAAAGTGTGTGAAGTCTCTTGCCCAAGGGCACAACGGCCAAGTGATCTTTTTCCGGGCAGAGCTGGGATTCGAAATGGTGACCCTTCAGTTACCAGATTGCCCGCTCTACCACCTGAGCCACGGCCGCCCTACGGCTACCAACAGTTTTGTTCACATCTGTAGCTTGGAGGTCTGGTGTGTCAAGCCTATTTTGATGGATGTGGTGCTGCCGGCATTGCAGGTTCTTCTCTTTGGGGTGGTGGGGAGAAGGGTTAGGGTTAGGGTTAGTGTGAGTGGGTGGCTCTCTGTCACCACAGTCAGAAGACCTTTAAAGTAGTACTAAATCATAGTCTCAGACGGCTGTTGCTGGAACCGAACTGAAACTGAAGGAAAAAAATTCTCAAGCTTGAAAAAATCTATAATAGGTTACTGAAAATTTAGAATTAATGTTTATTCAGAAAAATACAAAATATAACATTAAATTAATATAAACGTTCAATACTTTTCAATTAATTTTGTTAATTCAAATACACAAACATTATGACCCTGATTTAAGTCCATACAAGGGGAGGTGACAGATCCTGAATATGAAAACTCATTCAGGTTAAATACTTAAGGTCCACAGCCATATACTGAAAGTATTTTGTCATTCAACGTTCTTAAAAACTTAGCACGTACTCTGGCTACTAGTTTACGAGCTGCTAGCCAGGGGGAAGCTCTAGTGCTTCTGCTGCTGCTGGGAATGAATGCTGGAAACTGGGATAATGGAGGAGTGCAGGAGGACATCTGAGGAGCCAACCAGCGGAGCATGGAGTGAGGGCGGAAAGGTGGAGCCAGCCAAAGGCAATCGCTTGACATCTTGGTGGCTGCAGCTGCTGCATGAGGGAGTCTTGATTGTTGTTGCTGCCGCTCTTCCATAATCTCGTTCTTTGCCCTCGATGCCTCTGCTGTGTATCGAGGGTACTGCTGTGGATTTTAGCCTGGTTTTGTCCTTTTTTGAAATCCTATCCTGTTTTCAACCAGTTCCCCCTTGATGTAATCCTCCTCACAGAAGTGCACACTACAGATTACAGTGTTTGCTGCTAGTGTAATCCTGCCTTTTCATCTGGACAAATCTCACCGCTGGAAATCGGAAGACACGATGTCCTGAGTGATGTCCTGACACGATGTGCTGAGCTTCTTTCCTTGATTTGGTACTTTAAAAGACTCATATGGCATCAGATAACTTTTTACTCTTTTTTTATTCACTGCTATGTGTATGGAATTGTAAAATTGTTACTGTTTGATTTATAAAACAACAAAATCAGAAAACTATAATTTAGTGGATCTATTTAGTGGAGCCATTTAAAAGAACATTAAAGATGCCCTTAAAGTCTGTTCTTAAAGCTACACAGGGTGTCTGCCTCATGGATTAAAAGTGGAAGCTGGTTTCACTGGAGAGAAACCTGATAACATAAAGCTCCCATTATACTTTTTGAAATTCTAGGAACTCTGCAATTTGACATCCACGTACGCTGGTACGACTCGCTGCGCTAAACTACAACAGCAAGCGACTGAGTTCTGTGGCACATGTGCACATGTGGTTCTCATGTCTGACAACACATGCAGCATCGGTGAAGCAATTTCAGCCAGTCTGTGTTGAACAGTAGCCTTGAGCTGCAAGATGGATTCTCGTGAGATTTGGAGTTTTCCAAACCCATGAAAATCCGTCTTGTCCTGCTATATTGAAAACCGCCTATTTCAATCAAAAAAATGTTCAAACCAATCATTGTGCTTTGGGGTGGGTGTTCAGGTACAGTATGATTGGCAGCAAGTGCCAGACAGGCAAAGCAAAACAAACATCGCTGCGCCGGTGAATGTACGCATAAAAGCGGCTATTGAATCTGTTTTAGGAGAACTAGAGACGATTTCTTCATTGAAAGATGAGCAAAGGTAAGAAATTTGTGCATTTCTTGATGGTAAAGAGGTGTTTTGCTTTACTTGGTGGAAACAATGTGTGTGTGTTTTCCTCTCGAATGGATTTGCAAGAACTTGATTTACTGTGGTTGGCTAAAAACAAATCATCAAAGGCAGACACTTGCTGGCACGTCCTCCAATCAGCTTAAAATATAATGCCGGATGTCCCTCCCTTTGATAGGCGGTTTCAAATGGAGCAGTTCCAGATGTATGTGTGTCCCAAAATTGACAAGAGGTGGGGCTACACATAGATCTGGCAGAGCCAGGTTAGTAGAACAGCTCCTGCCTCTCTGTCCGAACTTGCTGCACCAAAGTAAACTGTGTGTGTATGTGCGTCTATCTGTCTGCGGACCTGCCAGTGGAAAATTTGAACAGTACATATACATAACGTTACTTTAAGTCCATGTGGAAATATTCGAGCAGAAGTTTAAGAAAAAAAAAAGATTTGCAAGTTTTTTTTTTTTCTCAGCAGTTTTATCGATTGTGCATCATCAAAGAGAAAAGAGAAAGAAGAGACAGGTGTGTGCGTGTTGTAGCCTATATGTCATGGCAGATGAGGGAGATGAGGGAGGGACAGGACTGCAGACCTGCCAAAAAGAAGAGGGTCCATGTTCCTCAGAAGTTTTAGAATAAATATAAAGAACAGTGTCCATGCTTGTGTGATGACTGATGCAAAAACTGTAGTTAAAAGGGCATCAGGGTCAGCAAAATAAAAATATTTTAAAAATATAGTTACCTCAGTTTGATAACAGCATTGTTATGTTGTGAAAGTGTTTTTGTGTTCAAGTGAAAGGCTGTCATGATATGGAGTGAGATATATAAATGCAAAATGCCTATATTTTCTTTTTTTTAAAGCTTTATAATCAAAAATCTAGGTTTTATTCACTGCATGCAAAGCAATGGAGTTTGCAAAAGTCTGCAAAAAAAAAGGTGCACAACACAATTGGTACTTAAAATATTTTGACAAGTTTGGCAGGTCTGGAATCACCACCAGCAACTGGTGTCTGGGCTAGTGCTTACTGATGAGACATTTGTGAAAGTCAAAATGTTTGATAGAGATGATCTGAGGGCTGAAGAAATTAATGAGAAAATTGAGTTCATAGAGTGTGACAACTAGCTTTTTTCTATAGCCGAAGACCCGGGATTTTACCAACTAATTCATCATACAGAGTCACTATTTTGTTATTGGTATTGGTTACAAAAAGCAGGAAGTTATCTGTTATCGTGCATCCCTAAAAAATATCCATGATTTATCACCAACAAAAATCATCAACAAGCATTTTCCAGCCAACTAAGGGTAATTGTAATAATGTCTGTTGATGTCTGTGGCATTATCTGCTGAAAAGAGAAAAAAACTCAAAGTAAAACGATCTGCGTCTTGCAGTCACTGAGTAAACAACAAATCTTCTGTGTACCAAAGTATTGTAGGTGTTTGAGTCCTTCTTTCTGGCCGCTAAAGCTTTTTTGATCTTAAATTGTTCAGCTGTACATTACTCACAAGCACAGCAGCAAATATATAATAAAATTACTGGGGGAAAAATCAGGGTGTTTGCACTAACCTAATCAAAGTCCAGACTTCAAATAAAGTAAAATTTTGTATTGAGAAAGCTGTGCATGAACAATACTTGCAAACCTCACCCAGCTGTAACAGCATTGTACAAACATTGTAAAGAAGAGCGGGCAACATTTCTCCAACAATCTAAGAGGCTAATAATGTTAAACTGAAATTGAGGAACTATTTCAGGTCTGAAAGGTTTTGAATTCCCTCTGAAAATGAAAAACTGAGTCTAAACATGATTTTTCTTTAAATCTCTCAAACGATTCAGAATTCTTGTGTTTTATCGATGGATATGTAACTGTTATGAAATGTATTAGCTTACTTGAGCAACTTTTCTCAGAAAGTTCCTTTTTAAGGTTCTCGATTCTCCTCTTTAGACTGTAGCATATGTACTGTCTGTTGCTTAGCACTTTGGAGACTATTACTTATTGTTTTCTATTTCATTCGACTAGCTGGTGTAAATTAAGTAAGATAATTTTGAACTTAAAGCTGGAATCAAACTTCAATTAAGACACATTTTAAAACTTTGTTACTGTATGTATAATGCTAGTTCATGTCATTTTTAAAGGTAATATCATTTAATACAACGTAATTCTAATTGCAGTTACTCCAAAGCCCGTTCCTCTTGAGAAGCCTCCCTTCGGTGTGACCTTCCCAACTCCAGATGGAAACACAGATTTTCAGATTGGCGACAGGGTCTGGGTGAATGGCAATAAGCCAGGATATGTTCAGTTTGTTGGAGGCACGCAGTTTGCACCTGGCCAGTGGGCAGGTATTGTGCTGGATGAGCCAATTGGTAAAAATGATGGGTCAGTGGCAGGTGTCCGGTACTTCCAGTGTGAGGATGGGCAGGGTATATTCACTCGGCCTTCAAAGTTATCCAGGACTGCACTCCAAGAAAAGGAGGCAAACGGAGGGCAAGCCAGCCCAGCACAAGGAGCTTCAGCAACAAGCGAGTCTACACCTACTGGCAACACCTTTACTGGTAATAAGCAGAAAACTCTGTAAATCTGTATTTATGTATTGCAGACTAAAGAAAATCTGTTCTCACAAGCCAAGTGATTGTCATAAATAGACCAACAGTTTTGTTTTTTTGAATGCCTGGTTGAGCAGAACATTTGTCCAGCCGAATCCCACTCTCAATGCAGCCCTCAAATGTTTGTTTGAGTTTTGCGAGGGGTTGTTAGTGTAATCAGTGGTGCAGGTCTTTATAAAACTGGAGTTGATTCAATTAAGTTCAAACCTTTGTTTATCCAGGTGAATATCCCATTGAGATTAAAAAACTTTTTTCCAAGGTAGACCTTGCCAGGATAAGTAGCCTAATATAAAACCACAAAAAACAAGTTACACAGTTAAAAACATAAAGTCAGTATAAACAGGAAATCAAAAATTTACAATGAAATTTCTAAAAACAAATACGTATAACCCAATCAACCTCAAATACTTGCAATTTAGATTTAAAAAAAACCTCAGTGAAATCAGTTCTTTCATTTTCCAGTCAGCCTGCTTCTTATTTTTGTTAAAGGAGCGTATTGGACAAAAGCCTTTTTTACCAATTTCATTACAAGCATATAGATAGAAAGCAACCAATAATCTTGAGATCAAAAAGAGTGACACCTAGCAATTTACAGGCCTATCAAATCACAGATATAAGTAGTTCAAAAACAAATAACTGCCTTTTATGTACCAATGGCACAGGGTTCAGGTTGCTAAATTAGATCCTCCCACCATTTAGTTTAAGTTACAGTGGCTTCTCAAAGGCCTACAATTTTTTTTGTACAATTTGTCCACTATACAACTTGATGTTAACTTGATTTGATGGGGGATAAAAGAAAATCTAATATGGGACAATAGATTGTGATTCAAAACAGAAAAAAATGAAAAGGAAGTAAGTATCCTGACAGATCAGAAGAGTAAATTAAAACCGCAAGTGGTGATGAGCGACCCTCGCACCTTGGTGCCACTCCGGCCTGCGTGGCCACCGCCTCTCCAGAGCATTTCCAATGAAGTGAACAGGAGGTGTTCACTTGCTCCCTGAAAAGCCCGCCAAACTCTGCTCCAGTGGACCAAAGATGACTTTGTTCTTAAATGGCTATTTTTTAGAGTGTCATATATCATTTAAACACAGTTCGAGCTGCTTTAACACAATTCAGTCTGTTTTACTACTTGTAGAACTACTTGTAGAACTACTTGTAGAACTACTTGTAGAACAGACTGAAGGATTGTGTGTCTGACAAAGCAATCAGCAGCGCATGAGCAACTGACTGTACTGTCATTATTGCTTTTCACACTATACATGTCAGATGTTCAGTACAAGTCAGAGTCCTGTCCTCTGCAGAAATAATTTAATGGCGAGAAGTCAAAGTTTGAAGTGATGCCCTGCAGACACCGTAAATATTCTGTAGAGTTCTTGAACAACTTTCAATCCCCCAAGCCTTGAGACTTTCCTGACCAAGTTTGGTGTTGATATGTGTAAAACTGTAGGAGGAGTTTGTTCAAATAGTAGGTCAGGATGCCAAAAATGAGCAGTTTTTCCAAGATGGCCGACTTCCTGTTGAGTTTAGACCACACCTCCAAGAGGCTTTTTGTCCGCAATTATACAGCCTATCAACTCTCCAAATTTCAAAGCTGTACATAAAAGCAATGGAAAGAGCTCTTTCAAAAGGTGGCGCTGTCCATATTTGGAGGCTCCGCCCAATTTTGACAACCTAAATTTTTTTTAAAAAGTAAAAAATTTTAATCTTTTTGGGGGGCATAGCCAAAATTTCCTGACTTTTGGGTATGATCAGATCCCCAAAAGTCCAGTTAAAGGGGCGGAAGAATTTGGAATAATAATAATAAGAAACAGCAAGGATACAATAGGCCTTCGCATCGCCTGTGGTATTCGGTCCTAAAAAACTGACTAGAACCAAACAAACTGGTGGTTGCACCAGTTGAATGGTATCCAAAGAACAGCATCCAGTGGGATAAATGCACTGTGAGATGTATTCATCCAGTGCTTTAAAGTCACTTAGTTCTACACATTCAGCAAAAAAATAAATAAAATGCCACCATCAGCAACACTAAACCACTAAGGCCACCAGGCAAAACCAAAGGCAAAGCTACCAGGCAAGCTGTTAGCTGGAGGCAAGCATGCAAATCCAAAGGCTCAAAATCAAGTGTAGCTCCAACACTTCCAGTAATTGTTGTCTGTAGTCTTCACCACATTGCAGCAACCAAGAATACCTTTCAAAATTGAGTGTTATAAAAATAAAGTATAAGATATTTGTTAAATGGTGCAAAAAAAGCGACATCAAATAAAAGCAATGACAAAACAAGTCACAAAAAAAACAGAAAACACTTAGCAGAGTCTTTAGAGAAACACAAAATAAGAACCATGCTGCCATTATAGGGCTTACAACGACATTATGAAATTCCACATGCAGAATGTTGTGCTTAATTTTGCTTTTGCATCTTATTTGGTTCCAATGCCCTTGTTTGGCTTTAAATTGATGTACTATGTTTTTATTGTCCTGATATGTTTTGACTATATACAGCCCAAGGTTCCGGCATAAAGACAAGTGATGCACTCAACCGAGTGTTGGTTACCAGTGAGTCTGTGTCCAATCTGTCAGATCCAGACTCCATTAAGAAGAAAAGGAGAGAACTGAGGCTAGGAGATCGTGTCTTGGTATGAGGCACAGTCTTTTTCCTTTTTCAAGTAGAAGTTTGGGTGTTTTGTAATGAGATTATCCTATGTAAAAGAAGTTCACCAACATGAATGGGGTAAAGTGCCTTTGTGTTTAATTAAATTATTACAATTAATTATAACATTTTCATGTGTAGGTTGGTGGTACAAAGGCAGGAGTAGTCCGTTTTCTTGGAGAAACAGATTTTGCCAAAGGAGAATGGTGTGGTGTGGAGCTGGACGAACCTCTGGGCAAGAATGATGGAGCTGTAGCTGGGACTAGGTGAGGAACACTAATACAGAACAACTCTGTACTCAATTGTTGTTAGTTTAAGTTGGTTTTATTTGTAAAGCATGTTTTCTAAATGTTTTTATACAAGTTGTAAGGTTTTTTGCATGTTTGACAACATTTTAAGCACTGTAAGTTATTTAAGAAGTTAATGAGTATCTGGGATGAACTAAAATGTCTCACACAGTTGCTCTCTGTAAAATGTTTTTGGAATCTGGTGTCTTTTTTAAATTTTAGGTTAATATAATTTATTTATTTTTAGTTATTCTCAGGCCACTCTGGAACATATCAATGACTTATTATGTATTTGATGTGAAGTTAAGCTGTTAATCTAATGTGTGATGGATGCACTTTATTCAAAACTTTTGTTTATGTTAGGACCTTTCTTTTTCTTTGATCAATTGGAATAGAAAGGTACTTGACTGACATAGCTGAAAGAAATAAAAATTGAAGACATGCAATATTTTTAGTTCTGTGGGACAATGCTGGTAGAAAGTTGATAAAAAGATAACTTTTCTTAGATGAAAAGTGTATTTTACACTACCCAGCCCCAAAAAAGTTGCCACCTGGATTTAACTTAGCAAATAGGTACGAGCCTCCTATTGAATAATGATAATGATAATGATAATGATAATGATAATAAATTTTATTTCAAGCGCCTTTCAAAACTCTCAAGGACACTGTACAGGACAAAAAATAAACAGCAAGCAATAAAAACAAATAAATAAGCAGCTGCTAAAATATGTTAGACAAGGGTAAAATCAGAGAGTTGCAATGGTTGCCAGATTAAGGAGATTGAATGGAAGGAGAATGGTTACAGTGAATAAGCCAAGCGGAACATATGAGTTTTGAGCTGAGACTCAAAGTTTGAGAAGGAGTTGGTATTGCGGAGGTCAGGTGGCAGAGTGTTCCAGAGTTTTGGGGCTGAATGACTGAAGGCTCTGGCTCCCATGGTACAGAAACAAATGCGGGAAACAGACAAGGAATGTGAAGATGATGATCAGAGCGAGCGAGTAGGAGTGACAGTGTGGAGGAGATTTGAGAGTAATGGGGGAGTGAGATTATGGATGGCTTTGTAGGTGGGATTAAGTATCATATATAAATATATATATATGTATAAGTCAATTCTGTATTTGACAGGGAGCCCGTGAAGTTGTTGGAGAACAGGAGTCATGTGATCGAAGATGGGGCTCTTGGTGATTATACGGGCAACTGAGTTTTGGACTAGCTGTAGCTTGTTGAGTGACTTTAGAGGGAGACCGGAGAGGAGGGCATTGCAGTAATCAATGTGGCTGGTGACCAGGCTGTGAACCAAGATAGCAGCAGAGTGCTGACTGAGGGAGGGGTGGGCCAGTTGATATTGCGGAGATGGAAATAAGCAGTTTTAGTGATGTTGTTGATGTGAGGAAGGAAGGATAGGGTGCTGTCCAGGATGACGCCCAAGCTCTTAGCCTTGACGGTGGGAGAAAGTGTGGTGTTGTCGAAGCTGAGGGAAAATGAACTGGTTTTGGATAAAGAGGACTTAGTGCCGATGAGAAGGATTTCAGTCTTATTGCTGTTGACCTAAAGAAAGTTAGAGGAGAACCAGGTTTTGACTTCGGAGAGACAGTTGAGAAGGGAGGATAGAGGGAGCGGAGGGTTGGGTTTGGTAGAGAAATAGAGCTGGGTGTCACCGGCATAGCAGTGAAAATGAATGTTATACTTCCTGAAGATATTGCCAAGTGGGAGTAAATACATTATAAAGAGTAGGGGGCCTAGAACTGAGCCCTGAGGAACTCCAGAGGTAACTGGGGAGGGGTTAGAGCAGAAGGTGCATAGTTGGATGAATTGAGTGCGATTTGAAAGATATGATTTGAACCAGTTTAGAGGAGTGTTGGAGATATTAAAACAATTTGATTAATTAAAATAAAAAAGATATTAGAATAATTACTGCAAGCGCAATTATTTTTCAGCTCGCAACAAATTTTTTAACCCCAATTGGTGCAATGAGTTGATTGTCATTTCTTAAACAACCATGTCGAAAGACACATCCCGTGGTTGTGAAAAATATTTTAGTCTGTTTGAGAAGGGTAGGCGCCAAATTTGATCAAGCAACTGCTTAGCAACCCCAATTATGCTGTAACAATATTATATAAATTGATAAATTAATCTAGGGTTGCCAACTGCCCCATATTAGCCAAGACATCCCATTTCAGAGCTGGTTTGGAACCTGGGAAAAAGAAAAGACTTGTAGGTATATAAACAGTGGGAGACCAGAGTAAAGTATGTTACTGGTGACGTGACTAAAGCTTTTTGCAGTTCATGCTGCCGATAATTCTATTGGCCATGAAGGTGAGACTTGATCAGTCAGGAGTGAAAAAAGTCTGTATGAAAAAATGATACATGGTGAGTCATGATATCTAATGCCTCTTTTCATTTGCAATCTGCTGGTTAACTGCTATTAATGTCCAACTGATAATTTATTTTGAGGTTTATTCATACCTGAGGAAACATAACTATGTTTTTAAGTATTTAAATGTATAAATATTTTTGAATATTTGTAACTGTCTCATCAATATTGTATCCATGTGAGCTGCATATTTAGATAAAAATCTGTTCATCAGTTATTTTTACATCTGCAGCAGCAGAGGGGGTTGTGTTTTTGTCAGGGTTTGTTTGTTAACAAGATAACTCAAAAACTTCTGGATGGATTTTGATTAAATTTTCAGGATAGGTTAGATTTTGGTGGTGATCCAGATCACTGGTGGAGGTCTGTGCTCTCAGAGTGTATCTCTAGTTTGTTGTATTAGCATTTTTCCAAAACCCTAGCTGATGCTAAACCTCACCGTTCCATAGGAGACTGTCATGTCACTTGATCTGATCTTGTTCATTTAACTGTGCCACAGTGAGATTTGTGTTGCTAGCATCATTGATGCTTTTGCCATGAACCACAACAACAGACACATCATTCTGCTCTGACATCAATTAGTGAGTAAGCTCCACCCTCCCTGACCATAGTGCACGTGTGTTTGTCAAATTACAGGGTTAATTCAGTTCAAAATATGTTTTCACTGTGTAATGAAAATACAATAACTTTTATAATGACAATTATGATCATATAAATATGCTTTCCTGTTACTTTCCTTTTCGGAAATGTAATTTGTCCTTAGCAAAAAGTATTACAGTTTATTTAATCAAGTATACTTCTTCAGACTAAATTGGAACATGTTTAGCTTTTTTGAAGTATACTGTATTTTACTTCAATAAACTAAAATGTAATCTACAAGTACATAACTATTAAACTGACAATATAGTATTAAAAATTTACTTGTACTTAACATTTTTGTTTTTGCACTGCATCATGTCCTTGCACCTTACAGCGATGCTTTGTCGTAATGTAGTCCCAAGTCTAAATCAGCTCCTTTAAAACATTAATAAGGATTAGCAATTCCTTAATGCCAGTGAGCAACTACTACGCTACTACTGAGAAAAAATTCTGGAGCCGCCCCTGGAGAAGGGTCAAATTATTGGCATGCATCAAGCAGAGAAAACATCTAAGGAGATTGCAGAAACTATTAAAATTGGGTTAAGAACTGTCTACCACATTATTAAAAATTGGAAATATTGTGATTGTGATCAGCGATCACTTAAACTTTTGGTGAAATCAAATTGAAGAAAAACAACAGTAAAACTCAGGGCTATATTTAATAGTGAAAGTAAGAGCATTTCCACGTGCACAATGCGAAGGGAACGCAAGGGATTGAAACTGAACAGCTGTGCAGCCATAGTAAAACCATTAATCAGTGAGGCTAACTGTATAAAAAGGCTTCAATTTGCTAAGGAACATAAAGATTGGACTTTGGAGCAATGGAAGGAGGTCATGTGGTCTGATGAGTCCAGATTTACCCTGTTCCAGAGTGATGGGCACATCAGGGTAAGAAGAGAGGCAGATGAAGTGATGCACCCCATCTGTTGACTTATGCAATCGTTTTGTTCTCTTCTTTCTCTTCTTTCTTCTAGAAGGTGTCTAACATCCAAGCTCATATTTGTCCTTCCCCTGGTGTTGTTTTTTCTGATCCTCGTTGTCCTCACAGTCTTGATCACTTAGATCAGATCACCCTGGATGATCTTCACAAACTCATTGTTCAGATAAGACCCTCAGGTTCCCCTATTGAGGTTTTCCCCTTGTATCTATTTAAAAATACATTTAGTACACTGGGACCTTTTATATTGCACATCATCAACTGCAGTTTATCCCTGGCGGTGGTGCCCCGTGTCTTCAAGTATGCAGTGGTACGTCCATTGCTGAAAAAGCCAGGACTAGACAGTTCTGACCTTGCCAATTTCTGTCCAATTTCCAATCTGCCATTTTTATCAAAGGTTCTGGAGAAAGTGGTCTATCAACAACTTCTTGTGTACCTGGATGATAATATGATCATGGACTCCTACCAATCCGGTTTCAGGGCCTGACATAGCACTGAAGCGGTTCATTTAAAGGTCATCTTTATAGCTACGGATTCTGTTTTTTCCGTACTCATGATTCTCATTTATCTCTCAGCTGCTTTTGACACACTAAACCACAACATACTCTTAATGAGTCTTCACGAGGTTAAACAGTGGGTGGCAGCTAACTTCCTCCATTTAAATGACAGTTTTGTTCACTCCTCCTGGCAATAGTGTGGTTTGTCCTGCAGAGGTAGCTGGGATCCCGTTTCCAATAAGTCATACTACCACTAACTTGGGACTGAAACTGGACTCAACATTAAAACTGGACCACTAGATAAATTCCGTTGTGAGATCATGTTTCTTCCAATTAAGACGGATCTCTAAGCTAAAATCCATTTTGTCCAAGAAACATCTCAAGCCTACCATTCACACCTTTATCACTTTCTGTCTTCCCCCCTTGATTGGGGTTTCTAAAGCCTTGCTTGCACTCCTACAATTGGTTCAAAATGCTGCTGCGAGGTTTCTGATCGGTGCAAACAAGAGGTCCCACATCACACCTGTTTTGAGCCACTTACACTGGTTGCCCATTCAATTTAGGGTGCAGTTTAAAATCCTTCTGTTTGTGTTTAAATCGCTAAATGGTTCAGCTCCCTCCTATCTGTCTGATCTGCGTATCTGTATCATCCTGCTTTTAGTGCCTACTGTACAAGCCTGAGGGGGCAGTGCTATGCTAGCATTTTTTTTTCTTTTTGAGTATTTCTTGCTAGTTTTTTCTTCTGGAAATATTTTCTAAATACTTTTCTTCTGATTTGGGTGCTGTGCTGATTGAGTTTTTTGCTTGATTTGTCACTTTTTTGCCACTTGTTATGGTGCGTAACCATGGCAACAAGAGACTCGCTTACAAGAAAGAGCAGCTAACTGACAGTTCTAAGGCTGAAATAATCCTCAAATTGAAACTCTGGATCTCTGATGAGCTCAAAAGAAAAAGACATGGATGCAAAGCAGGAGCAAAGTGAAGAGAGAGAAATAGGTGGTTTAATCTTCACTTCCATCAGTCATATTGACAAATGTGAGATATCTTTGCTAACAAAATGGAGAAACTTTAAACTCTGTTGAAGACCCAGCCAGAGTATCGGGAATGCAGCATCATGTGTTTCACTGAGACATGGCTAAAGGAACATATCCCGGACTCCAGCGTGTCTCTGCCTGGCTTTAAAACAATACGGGCAGACAGAGATTTGAAGAGGAGCAGCAAAAGAAGAAGAGTTTGTCAGCTGATCACACCTGCAGTCACCTCTTGGGGGCGGAGCATCAGAGCAATTGAAATGAAGAGGATGAACAGATTGATAAGGATGACTGATTCTGTCCTGGAGACTGAAGTGGAGTCTCTTAAGTTGATTGTCCAAAGGAGGACATGGAGAATAGGGATGTCCAGGTTCGATCACATGATCGGAAATCGGGATCACATAATTTAAGTCGATCGGAATCGGTCGTTACCTCCCGATCAGGACTCGGACATATATATATATTCTTTTTAGTTTTTAATGCATATACACCTTTTCGTGTGACGTCAGTATCTGGGACAGTTTCCCTCGCAACCCCCAGCCGCCATTTTAAGAGGGGACGCGTTTCCATGATGACCGACCGCAACGTGTGTGAAAATGTGTATGTTAACAGTCTACACAACAGTGGAGAAGATGAGGACTTATAAAATCCTCGGTGCGTATATTTTCTTCGAGGTAAGCTTCTTTAATTGGCTCGGTGGATGATGTTGTGTTGAGAATGTTGCCACGTTAGCTTCGCTAGCCTCGTTAGCATGAGTACCTGTGTTAGTTTATAGTCATATTAAATCCCTATGATATTATCTTAAACTGGTTCATGGAGTGAAGGTGATAACTTACTGCATGCAGAAGACAGCCCATGATCACGTTACTCTTTCTGCAATGTCTGCCGTTCTGATCAGCTTATTTAATTACATAACGTTTTATTTAATAACGTAATGTCCGTCCACCGGTTTGTGTGCGTTCGGACTGTTTGCGTGCTCACAGTACAGAAATGCGCTCTTGTCATGTTCGTTTTTACACACAAGTAACAACTTCATGACTCCCCACCATGAAAAAGTCCAGGGGAAACCTCAGGACGTGCTGGAGTGGCCGCTGTGTCCCAGGACTGCTGGCTGTCCTGTCCCTGCAGCTAAATATTAAATAGGGTGAATTAAATACAACATAAGGAAAGCCCTGGATCTGTTTATTTGCTCCTTTTTTTTCACATTTTTAATGTAAAATCTGATCGGGACTCGGTATCGGCCGATACTCAAAATCAAATGACTCAGACTCTGACTCGAGGTCAAAAAATCTTGATCGGGACATCCCTAATGGAGAACATGATGGAAAACCCTAATCATCCTCTTCAGAACACAGTAACTCAATTACAGAGTGTCTTCAGTCAGAAGATTCTTCATAATCCGCTGCAGCACAGACCTCTACAGGAGATCCTTCCCATCCACAGCTAGAACCCTCTACAATGGCTCCCTAAAGAAGAACTGAGCTACAACAACACTTAATTTCCCTTCGGGGATTAATAAAGTATTTTTGATTTTGATTTGATGATCTGAGGTTGCTCTAGTTGGTCAGGTTGAGGTTCAGCAACAGTATCTGCTCAAAGAATGAGGTCAGCTGACTACCTGAATATACTGAATGACCAGGTTATTTCATTAGTGGATTTTCTTTTCTTCCCTGATGGCACAGGCACACTTTTACAATATGAGACCAATGAATCCTAATATTGTCATCTTAGAATATGCCTGTGTCATCTTAGAATATGCCTGATGGCACAGGCATATTCTAAGATGACAATATTAGGATTCATTGGTCTCATATTGTAAAAGTGTGGTCCAGGTAGCAAGAGACATCATTTTTATACATGGAATTGGTCACCACAGAGTCCAGACCTTAACCCCATTGAGAATCGACACTTAATGCGACACTGGATAGAAATAAATCTTGTGACATTGCAGAAGCTTATCAAAACAATGCCACAGCAAATTCATGCTGTAATCAAAGCTGAAGGTGGTTCAACAAAATATTAGAGTGTGTGACTTTTTTTTTGGCCAGGCAGTATATTTGGTAACCAAGGTATGATTTCTGGGCAGTCACATCTTTTATCTTTTCCTGTTTACCATCAATACATATAAAGAATATTTGTTTGCTTTTTTTATTTTTCAAACAATCCAAACACCATCAATCATGATCAAGGTTAGGATAGAATTCAGCTTTGTTTAAAACAATTTTCCAATAAAAGCATTAAATCAGTTGTATTTCTCTCAAAATGTACTTAACAAAGTTCAGAGTAGAACAATACCCCAAATATGTTTAAAAATTGGGAGAACAACTATTCTGTAAGCTCTGTCAGCTCATAATTGACCGGACCAGAAAGCAAGTTTATCAAGTTTATTTCAAGTTTATTTATTTATAAAGCGCCAGTTCATGACAAAGTCATTTCAAGGCACTTCACAGAAAAATCAACCAATTAATAATAAAACATTTTCTATCTAAGGAACCAGCCGATTGGGCTGAATTGTTATTTCAGCACAATCCCCCATCCTGAGCAAGCACAATTGGCGACACTGGAAAGGAACGACTCCCTTTTAACAGGAAGAAACCTCTAGCAGAACCCGGCTCAGGATGGGCGGCCTTCTGCCTGAGCCGACTGGGGTCTGAGCTGACAGGAAAGAGACACAGACAAACACTGATGGATTTGGGCCAGTCGTCATGTCTATAGAAAGATAAACAGAGAAACAGTTAATGGCAGCAGTAACAATCAAAGCAATAACAATTTGATGGCTCTAGTGGGAATATTTCATCCCTTGTTTATGTGAGATACACCCTCCTCAGAGGCAGCCAGAGTAAAGAAAGACAGCAGAGTGAAAAAATGTGGTCAGTATGTCCTCCGGCAGTCTAAACCTATAGCAGCATAACTAAAGGGAAAGCTCAGGAGAACCCAAGCTAACCCTGACTATAGGATTGTGTAAAAAGGAAAGTTTTAAGTCTATTCTTAAAACTACACAAGGTGTCTGCCTCACGGATAAAAAGTGGAAGCTGGTTCCACAGGAGAGGAGCCTGATAACTAAAAGCTCTTCCTCCCATTCTACTTTTAGAAATTCTAGGAACTACAAGCAGACCTGCAGTCTGAGAGCGAAGTGCTCTGTTAGGAGCATATGGAACAATAAGATCTTTAATATAAGCTGGAGCTTGGTCGTTCAAGGCCTTATACGTCAAAAGTAAAACCTTAAACTTTATTCTAGACCTTACAGGGAGCCAATGAAGTGATGCTAAAACAGGAGAAATATGGTCTCTCCTTCTAACTCTAGCAGCATTTTGGATCAGCTGGAGGCCTTTAACAGCACTATTAGAACATCCTGATAATAAAGAATTACAGTAATCAAGTCTAGAAGTAATAAATCCGTGAACTAAAGTTTCTGCATCCCTTTGATTCAAAATGCTCCTAATTTTAGCAACATTACGCAGGTGGAAGTAGGCCGTCCTGGTAACAAGCTTTATATGAGAACTAAAGGACATGTCCTGGTCAAAGATAACACCCAGGTTCTTTGCCTTCTTGTTGGAGGCCAAATTAATGCCATCCAACGTTGATGACTGACTACACAACTTGTTCCTAAGATTCTCAGGCCCAAAAGTCACAACCTCTGTCTTGTCTGAATTTAAAAGCAAAAAATTAAGCGTCATCCAACGTTTTACATCATTAAGACAAGCTTGTAATCTCTGCAGCTGGTTGGTCTCATCAGGCTTCATTGATAGATATAACTGAGTATCATCAGCATAAAAATGGAATTTTATACCATGTTGTCTAATAATTTTACCAAGCGGTAACATATATATAGTAAAGAGGATTGGTCCAAGCACTGAGCCCTGAGGAACTCCATGACTGACTCTGGTCAGTCATGGAGTGACTGAATGAAAGTGGATGAAAGCATCCACTTAGTCAACCACTGACTCAAAAACTCACATCGGAAACAAAGAGAAGTATTAGAAATGCAGTCAACTCAGAATCAGAAATGGTTTATTGCCAAGTATTGTTAGCACAATACAAGGAATTTGTCTTGGATGAAGGTGCGCAAATAATAAACCAAAATAAGAATAACAAACATAAGAACCAGCAATATTTACATGTCCAAATCAGCTGAAATAAGACTAAGGGCTTGATTTATCAAAGGTTTGCTGTTGTTAAAACGGGCGCAAACCTCTCAGCGGCCACAAAAACAAGCAGCATGTGATTTACTAACAGCACGCAGTTAAAACTGCTCCTGTTAAAGAGGCCAGTTTAGGCAAAAATCAGGACTTTGGGGTTATTTCTTAAGAATTAAGGGCCAGGACTCTGAGACGGACCAACAACAAACAAAATGCTGCAAAAGAAAGGTTATAACTTTCCCTACATCGGGTCAACAGCGGAGGCGAGCATGCAGAAACATGAGGAGAGGTCAAATCGGCTTACCATTCGACTCGAGAAATCTCCCAATGTTAGTCTCAAATTAATGTATAAATATATATATATATATATATATATATATACAGTATATATAGGTTATTCAGAAGCACATTGCATGTCAATCATTGAAATGATTTTAGCAAAGAAATTTAAACGAATACAATGAACTCACCTGCATCATGTAACTGTCACTTTTCAACATTAGGCAATACGCGGATCTCAAACCCACCAGATCATCTTAAGAAAATCATTAGTAAAAAGTGAAACCCCAAATTTCCTGCAATACAATGTTCAAAACATTTAGTTGAGAGGGAGAGGAAAAAAAAGAAAAAAAACTGACAATAGGTCACATTCCCAGGAAGGCCTGATCGCCACCGATTGTGATGAGCCTCTCTCCTTCTGGAAAAGTTTGTAAGCAAATCAAAGAAGTAAACGCCTTAGTCATACCTGATGTTATCATCATTCATTCACTCATTAATCTGTCATCAACTCTAAGTTCATCAGCTCCAAAGAAGTAATACTCCTGAAAATAAATCCAAACATCCTTTATTAATACCTGAGGAGAAATTTGATGTTATCATTCATTCATTCATTCATTCATTCATTCATTCATTCATTCATTCATTCATTCATTCATTCATTCATTCATAAATCTGTCCTCAGCTCTAAGTTCATCAGCTTCCACACATGATGCTTCCCTCAGCCGCAGTTCTGTGTCGACCTTCAAGCTGGAAAGACAGTGTGTGAGGGATTTCTGGCTCAGGCTGAGGTTGAGCCTCCTCCACCCAAATATCTACATGATATTATTCTTTGGTTGAAATTACCTTTAATTCGTTGGTCTTATCCCCTAAAGAGCGAAGAACAAGATTCTTTGTTTATTTACCTGAAATTATTGAAATTTGGAGATCTTCCACCCATTTTCAAATTAAGGTTTTCCCTTTAAAGTAAATTCAGTTTGAAAAGGAACAAATATTTTTGTTAAACCAGCTGTGATAACATTCTTCACTGTCACAACAAGAGAGTTCCAGTTGTATTCTGTGTTCTCACCTTTCACCTTTTTTTCATTTTAGTTGGAAAGAAATAATAATAATGAGTGCTGTATCCATAAAGTCAAATAGGAGACATTCAAGTTATAGGCAGAACCCACTTCAATGAATTAATCACAACCAGGTTATTTAGTTAAGGATATATTAATACTGGCTGACATTTAACCAAACCACTAAGTAAACCCCTTTTAGGTTGCTTGTAGCCCAAATAACAATGTAAAGACAGACTTTATTCATGAACATCTGGTCAAAGTAATAGGGAAACAAAACATTATTTGGGTTCTCAGTATGTCAATAATTCTGAGTTAGCGTTACCCATCCAAATGAAGAATTCTAGGTCAGAGGTCACAATGTGAAATCCTAAGGACTGTCTTTGCCTCTGTTCACAGCTTCAGAAGTGAGCAGTACCTTATTTTGAATTCTAATCTTAAATTTATTTAAGTTTCATAATTTACTAAAACACAATTGCTTCTTCAACTTTTCTCCCTATTTTTGATTTGCCATGTAGGCAACGTGTATTTTTGTGTGACATTATTTTACCCAAAAAATGTGTATTATTTATGTAATTCTATTTTCCCCTTAGGCACACCTAAACCTGGACCTTTGTTTGTCAACCCATCAGCTGATTTTACCCATATGTAATTACGTGATTTCTGTAATCCTAGGTTTCTAGAATTAATGACAGTTTTACAAGCACCTGAGTCACAGAGAAATGAAACATTTTGGCCATTTACTTCAAGGGTAATATAAGGCGTTTCTGTACGATCAGCAGGTTCGGATAGTCAATCATGATACCAATCCTCTGGGCCAAATGGGCCTCCATTCTTAGGAGCATCTCTGTTGTAGGCAGGTCTTTGTGTTGTAAATTCTCCTCTGCCTCTTCCACCCCTCCCTCTTCCTCTACCGGAAGAGGTGGGGCAGTCCCGTGCCATGTGATCAGGGCTGCCACAGTTCCAGCAGCCATCGGGCTGCTGCTGTGTCCGGGACCGAAACTGAGATCTACCCCTCCCCCTTGGAGGTCCTCCTCGTGGGCGGCCCCCCTGATAGAACACCTCATCACTAGTAATGAACAGTATCTAAACTGTTTTAGCATGTAGTTTTCATTCTTTTATCAATTTTACATTTTGATAGATTTGTCTTTAACCCTGAGATAAGAACAACCAAGTTAACTAAATTTGACCTGACAAAGTTTTATTAGTTAACAGGAAACTCAGTAACGTAGCTTAATTTGTCTCAAATATTAAACTTTTAAAAAAGATTTTTTTTAAATCATGATTCACACTTGTTCTACAGTGAATGAGTTGGAACGTAGAATTTTAAAGAAGAATTATTGTCTGTTAGTTCTGAATCACTCACTCTCACATAACTTCTGCAGTGTTTTTGTTTCATGTACTGACTCCAAGGTCATATAGAGACTCTTATCAGCTGCAGCTGAGCAAAAACTTCCCCATGAGAACAGGACACAGACAGCAGAATAAACTCTACTTTGCAGCGAGCGGACATGTGCATCCTGCAACAGCTTGTCTGCTTTCAGCGCAGTCAATTCCTGGCGGTTTTCTGTCTCTTGTTGTGTGAGTTTCTCATTACGCACACCCACACACCACCAGGCTTATGCGCAGACCCACATGCGCCGCTGCACTCCCCCCAACGGAGTTTTAACAGGCCCAGGAATCTTTTGCAGAAGCGGGGTCACAACACCAGCTGACCCGTCCCCGACCAGCCCTTTCCAGGGTTCGGGGCGTCCACCACCATCTCTGAGACCCAGCGCTACTGCTGCCCATGGTGGTTCTTCCCAACCGGGAATAGGTACACAATAAACAAACATTCATGACTCATTATGAAGATGGAATATGTCGTTTATTCCCCACAAAGCATAGTGACAGACAACCATACATACATGACCCACTATGATGCTAAAACAAATGTGTCTTTTATTTCCCACAGAGCATAGTGGCAGACAAACATCTCAAGGTCGGTTACGCTAAGCACATAGCAAACAGCATAAATGCATTGCCTCTTACCGTGACACACGGACTGGAGAGCCTACAGTCCAGGCAGAGTAGCGTAAACCGGCTGTTGTGTTTGTTGTGTTTTCATCCCCCTGTCATTGTGTGTGGCTTTTGTTTTGTCACAGCACACACTCCCTATTCTGCTTTTATTTTGGTATCGTCTCCATTTCCTGTTCTCCTCATGTGTCCTACAGTACCTTGCCCATTGCAGCTGTGTCTTGTTGTGTTGATTATGTTCTTGTTCCTCAGTCCAGTGTTTTTCCGTCCAGGTGTGTTGACTTTCTGTAATTAGTTCAGCCTGTATTTAAGCAGTTTTGCTTCGGTCTTTCATTGTGTGTGGATTAATGTTTGTCTGACCAGCCATGCTTCCTGCTTCTCATCTACTGCAAGTTTGCTGTTCCGTCAGTCTTTGCTCTGTTTATTAAACTCATGTTTTTGAGCTTATGTTCTGTGTGAGGCTCGTTATCTCCTCGCATTTGGGTCCTACCTCCTCAGCTGAGATAGATAACAAACGTAACAGAATCCACACACCAAACTATGGACCCAGCTGGAGAAATGATAACACTGTTTCAGTACCTGGCCAGAGAAGCGGCCAAGAACGCACCCCGGTATGAGGAGGAGGATCTGAGTTTGCTGTTCTGGGGAACACGGCTGGCGCTGAGACCACAGGCTGCCAGGAAACAGGCCAACCGACGTGGTCATCAGCACCAACGGGCTACAACTGGTCCCGCAGCCCCACCACCAGGTTCCGCTGCTCCTCCACCCGGTTCATTAGCTCTCCAGCCCGCTCCCACCTCTCTAGTGGTTCCATCCGCCTCCAGCTCTCCAGAGCCTCAGTCGCGGGGGTCCAGACCCCGACGTCGGCAACGTGTCTCCAACCAGTCAGCGGTTCCTAAGACCTCCAACCAGTCAGCCATCCCTGGGCCCTCCAACCAGTCAGTCGTTCCCAAAACTGCCGGTCTCCGAGAGGTTCTGACGCCGCCGGTCTCCGAGAGGTTCCCGATGCCACCATTCTCCGAGAGGGTCCCGACACTTCCATTTACAGAGAATGTCCAGCTTCGTCTCTGCCGGCCTCCCAGAGGTTCTCAGCCTCATCTCTGCCAGCCTCCTGGTGCCTCCTCCAGGGCTCGAGGACATCACAGTACGCGATGCTCCCCCAGCCCATCATCTATTGGGCCGGGTTTCAGTCTGCAGTCTTCCAGTGGGCCCGGTTCCAGACTCCAGTCTTCCAGAGGGCCCGGTTCCAGACTCCAGTCTTCCAGAGGACCCGGTTCCAGACTCCAGTCTTCCATAGGGAACTGTTCCAGACTCCAGTCTTCCAGAGGGCCAAGTTCCAGACTCTAGTATTCCAGAGGGTTCCAGTCCCAGTTTCATTCTGCCAGCAGGCTCCAGTTCCAGTTCCAATGTTTCATAGGGGTCTAGTCTCAGTTCCAGTGTTCCACAGGGTTCCAGTCCCAGTTCCATTCTGCCAGCGGGTTCCAGTCTTCCAGTGGGCTTCAGTTCCAGACCTTTCAGGGGTTCCAGCCTCCAGTTCCAGTGCCAGATCACCCGGTTCCAGACCATCCGGTTCCAGTGCCAGGCCTCCCGAGGTTCCAGCCTCCAGTTTGTCTGAGGGTCAAGCCTCCAGTTCCAGCCCGTCCGAGGGTCCAGCCTCCAGTTCCAGTTCGTCCAACTTTCCAGCCTCCAGTTCCAGTCCGTCCGAGGTTCCAGCCTCCAGTTCCAGTCCGTCCAAGGGTTGCAGCCTCCAGTTCCAGTCCATCCGAGGGTCCAGCCTCCAACTCCAGTTCCAGTCTGAGTGTCCAGCCTCGAGCTCCAGTTCCAGTCAGTCCGAGGGTCCATGGTCCAGTTCCAGTCCCAGTCCATACGAGGTTCCATCCTCCAGTTCCAGTCCTTACGAGGTTCCAGCCTCAGGTTCCAGTCCGTACGAGGTTCCAGCCTCCAGTTCCAGTTCTTTCGAGATTCCAGCCTCCAGTTACAGTTTTTTCAAGGTTCCAGCCTCCAGTTAGAGTTCATTCAAGCTTCGAGCCATCAGCAGCTGGTGCCATCCAGAGCTTCAGCGCTTCTCCTCCTCGCGGCTCCCGGGTTGCACCCCAGGCGCTCGGCTCCCCTTCGCTCCATGGCTCCCAGGCCGCACACCAGGCACTCGGCGCCCCTTTGCTCCGCGGCTCCCAGGCCTCACACCATAATTTTAAACTCTTTAGATGAAAAATAATTATATTATAAAACACAGGATTAAGACAAATTCAGAAAAAAAGTAATTTCAGTAACTCTGTTCATCCTGTGGAAACCCTCATGGAGATGAGAACGATCTCCAGGAGGACAATAAATAAGGGTTTATTCAGCTCGCTACTGTTCTGAAGTGTTTAAATTATCGGTCAGCCTCGGAGAGCTCGTTCAGAGCCACGACGTCGCTGCTGATAACTATCTGTTCAACATCTTATTCCGTTACGTCTTCTGTCGAATGTAAATTAAAACAAAAGTTACTGACTTAATGAAAGAAAAAAAAGGACACAGTTGTTACTACATAAAATAATGACACACTGTGTTCCCAAAACCCTCATAAATATAAGGAAACACATGAAAACCTCTCTCATAGAAACCAAAAAGAAATGCCAAAACCCTAATTTACGGTATATTAATTTCCCACCAAAGGTACAAAGGCCTGTTTGGTTAGCTGAGAGGCCTGGAGAACCGCTGTTCTCCACAAAGTGGTCTAAAGAAAGTAATTCACAAAGCTAGTACAAGCTCTCTGAACAGCGGACCACAGTGCTTAAAGCTACAATATGTAAGAATTTTACTGTTAAATACTCACACAACAGTCTAATTTCCCACCGATGTTGAAAATAAAGTCACATTGTAACAGATCAGGATCTCAGCTGGCTGGGTGGTCACTAGTTTCTGTAATTTAAAAAACGCTGGTCCGGACCGGAATCGTTATTTACACATCCAGACTTCCTGGTTCCATAGCGAATCACATGTGAGCCTGCAAGGCTTCCAAGTCCTCAATACAAGCAGCTGTAATTCCACAACGACCAGCAGCAAAAAGTAAGAAACCATCCTTCCAACCGAGCAGCCGAGTTGCACGTGATGGGGCGTTCAAAAGCACTTAGAAAAACGCAACGCTGAACAAATAGGCCTTCAAACATTTCCAAAATTTGAACAAATACGTGAAATGAGGATCAACATCAGAACTGGCAACCCAACAGAAAAATCAGGGAAGGGAGGGGAGGGGGTGAGTGGCTGAAAGCTGACGGGGTTTTTTTCTACATGAACTGCGGAACTCGGATTTGACGTCAAGGTCTAACTCTTACATACTGTACCTTTAATACACACAACAATCACGTTGCAACACTGTCTTAAGACAATCAAGGCGGAATCCACTAACCCACAGCCGCGATGTTAAACAGGTGTGTGGAGCTTATATAGGGCAATCTCCAGTCTTGATTGGTACAGCAGGAGAGGCACGGCTCAGTTAGAAGATGGGAGAGGAGGAAAGCTTCCTTAAAATAATTGGCAGCTGCAGTGACCTGGAACGGCTGAGCTGTGATCCACCAATCCTGGACCCGCATCGACACAGCTCTCCCCACTGCAGGGCAGGCCGGGGGCCGTAACAGTCATGAAGCTGGGGCGTTCAGTTCCATGGGCAGGTCACATGGGTTTTTACTTTAAGACTGTTTAAGACTGAGTAAAACTGAGTAGGATCATCAGTCAATTTGTTTGTCCAGGAATGTATATTTAGGTTACGTTTTCTTTGGTATTGTGGAATTTTTTTGTTAATGTCAGGGAGGTTGCATGTGCCCATTTACAATCATTACCAGTTATCAAGTCACCATTGTAGAGAATTAAAATGGGCGTTTTGGTCCCCTTAGAGAAAATCTCATCAGGTTACTGTTACACATGATAAATGACTATATAATAAAATACAATACTGTGAAGCCTTAACCATAAGTCTGTCAAGGCATGACACATTCTTTTCAAACTTCTAAACAAATGTTTTGTCAAAGTAGTTACAGTAATGGTAAATGGCGTGTACTTGTATTGTATTACTAAAAGGTAGCTGGCATAGTCTCTAAGACACACCTCCTGGAGTATAAAACCATCTCTCAGACTGACACACTCGCCCCCGCCCGCCCACTGTCTCCAGCTTCTCACCAAAGAGCTGCACACAGGGATTTAGAGCAACTGGCTGAAAACTACAACAAAAGGAATAACTAATACAGTGGTCGACAGTTATATGCATGACCTCGGTGCCCAGCATTTTTGTGCATATAGGCATTGTGTGCAATTATCCGTCGGTGGTCATTTGGACTGTAAGCACGGGCAGCAGTGTTCGGTATTAATAACAGATAATTGGAAATGATGTAATAACGCAATTACAGTGTATTAGGAGAATAAAAGTGTCAAACAGACAGAGTTATATACTCATAGAGAGGGTCCACTATGACACTATAAGTAAACAGATGCGCCCAGATACGCGTGTGCATGGACGCAACGGTGACGGCACAGATTAAGTTACAGTTAATAACAGAACAGAACGGTTTTCTATATCGGATATTCAGAACTCATGTTCGGGCACTAAAAACTAGAGCATATGTTACATTTGACACTATTTTACACTGAAGAAGTAGGTGATTATTTTTTGGTGACTGTCTGACAGCTTCAGGCAGATGCACCACGCCAGACACGCGTGCGTAAATGCCAGAGCAGCCTTGTTCCACACACCTAACAGCGACAGTGCATGTGAGAACACCAGCAGAGGTGTATAGTCAAGTAACTAGTGAGAAACAGCGAGATTTAGTGAGATGCATGTATGATACCTCCAAATGTTTTGTGCATTCTCTATGATGCAGGAATGTGCCCAGCAGTTTTGTGCATATAAGCGTGTTGTGCAACTGTAATGTGAAGCGCTTTGGGAGTCGTAGGACCTGAGTAAAGTGCTATACAAGTCCACGCCATTTACCATTTACCGTATAAGCGTTGTGCATATAACCGTCGACCATTGTATCATTAAAAGAATAATGAAATCAGGGCAAAGACTTAAATTTTACTGCAGTGGTTGTGATTGTGTGGATGTAATCTGTGCACATTAGGCATTTACTCAGATACCTCTCTGCAACACGGTAATAGTTTTAGCATTGTGGCTAACAACAATCAATTGATAAACTACTCTGAAAACTACAACAGAGAATAACTAATATCATTAAAAGAATAATGAAATCAGGGCAAAGACTTCACTGCAGTGGCTGTGATTGTGTAGATGTGATTTGTGCACGTTATAGTCTCATCATGATTGGGTGTTTTTATTCAGGCAGCTCTCTGCAACACGGAATTAGCTTTAGCCCACTGGCTAACAACAATCAATCAGAAAACTACTCTGAAAACTGCGACAAAGGGAATAACTAATATCATTAAAATAATAATAAAATAGGGGAAAAGACTTCAGTTTTACTGCTGTGGCTCTGATTGTGTAGATGTGATTTATGCATGTTATTTTCTCAGCATGCTCAGTTTAGGAGTCTCTCTGTACTGCTGGCTGTGTGTGTAAGCTCGACATATCAATCAAAGTCCTGCTCGGCAATTAGACACGCCTTTTTCTCAAGCTCATTTTTTAGAATGAAGCAAGCGCAAAGGCGTCTTCTGAAGGGGGGGTAAGTTGCTGTTTAAAGAGGCCTTTTTACACAAATTTCATGACTTTGTGGTTATTTCTGATGTATTAACCTGTAATGTGAAACATTTTATATCTAAAAAACATTAGGAAACACTGAGTAACAGACTTTTCAATCCATCTGCATCAAGATTCAGCTGGCTTTGTCAGACTTTGGGCTGCAAGTTATTAATATTCATTATTCGAATTTGCTGGACTCAGATTGGCTAACACACTAGCCTATAAGTGCAAAGCATACTTTTTACTGCCCCACTGCGCATGGCAACAGCACACGTAGTCTCTTCCGGTTTGATACGTCTTATGCTACATCTTTTAGCCGGCAGCATGCTAGGCGTGGTTTCAACTGTGGGAGCTGATGAATACTAACGAGCAAAGGAGCAGTGACGAAACAAATACAGGTCGTTCAAACTCGGGTTTAAGAGATAAAAACTGAAAGAGAAGTCATTGACTGTTTTTCACACCCACTATGAACGTAAGAACACCTGTGGAGCTAAAATATTCAACAGAAATCTCAGGAAAAACCTTTTTAATGGAAGGGCCTTTTTAAGTCAGACAACTCCCAAAGCGCTTCTCACTATAGTTTGTCATTCATTCATTCACGCACAGACTCTTACGTTTAGTGGTGATAAACTACACACATATTGTAGCCACAGCTATCCTGGAACATACACTGACAGAGGCGAGGCACAGTCGTCACCGGACCCTCCAACCACCACCAAACAGTAGTTGTATGAATTAAGAATTAGGGAAATTAGAACCACACCTTATCACCGCAGATGGATGTGCTAGTGGAGATACTGTATACACCTAGACTCTAAAAAACATGCTGCGGGTTTCTCTGGCTTCTTGTCCTGTTGTATGAATGCCAATTGAGAGGGCAGCTGGATCTTCTAAAGGACTACTAGGAGAATCTCAAGTCTATGCAAGAGAATATTGTTCTGTATATTGGCAAGATGAGAGAGAGATTGAAGGAAATGGCCAGTTATGCACATAACGTGAGAGCGACCCAACAACATCAAAAGACGAAGGCCAGAAACAGTCCCCCCGAAGCAGGTATCTGACGGAGCCCGGAAGAGCTCAGCCCACCAGCCAGCCACCGGGAGCAGGCCAGTACACACCCCAAGCACCCAGCCCCAAACCCTAGAAATCTCCAGTGCACAAACTGGTGGGGGAACCAGTAAGCAGTGGGGAGCTTGATGGGGGGAGATGGGCCCTAATAAAGGGGCATAAGATATTGTTAGACAGAAACCCACCCTGACAGACAAAGACAGACATACATACACAAACAATCATATACATACACAAGCATACAGTCCCACCCTCATGCACACACACGCAATCTCTACAATACACACCAATGTGAACAGAAACCAAAATGGACGTCACAGACATACTTACATTCACCTTACACACTCTACACTCCCAGATTTAGGTACCAGTACCCCCAGGGTGGCAGCTAATCCCAGACCCAGGAGTTGATCCCTTCCCCTCTGAGGCAGAACAAAGCAGACCACCAGGAACGCCAAAGACACAGACCACCGCTACCCACTTCTGACCTTGACTAGATGGCCAGGTCCTCCCCCAGCCCCAGGCAGCAGGCAGAGAACAGGGATGTAAAAAAGACCCTACACTTCACTCCTCCCACTCAGATGAATTGATGATGTTGGATGTTCTAACGTGCAGCATTTTTAAAATGACAAAAACTGGCAACATCCCAGCTGGCTGAGATCAAAATCTGTTAGAGAGTGTAACCTTACTTTCAACATCAGTGGGAAATTAGACTGTTGTGTGATTATTTTATAGTAAAATTCTTAGCATATTGTACCTTTAATGGTATGGGAAGATTTGACAGTGTAATACAATCTGTCTCCCTCTCAGATATTTCCAGTGCTTGCCCAGGTATGGGCTGTTTGCTCCTGTTCACAAGGTGACACGCATTGGGTTCCCCTGCACCACACCCACCAAGGCAAAGAGCTCCAGGAGGAGGTCCACTCTCAAGAGGAGCCCCAGTGCTTCCTCCATCAGCTCCCTCAGCTCTACCACATCCTCGATCAGCGGCAGACCCAGCCGCGCTGGACTGGTGAGACTCACACTGTATTAACAGAGTCAATATAAAATCATAGCTGAATTTTATGGACTGGCAAGAGTTGTCAAGCTGTGTTTATCTTCTCTAGCTAATAGTTAACTTTCTTTTCCATCCTTTGTTGTTTCTTGCTTTATAAACAGCAAGCCCATGACCTCCTTATACATTTTCAGGTTTCTGTACAAGTTTGACAAACAGTTTAAATCTATATCTAGTTGTTTTGTACTGTAACAACCTGAATGAATTTGTGTCATTTTTTTAGCTGACAGAAACATCTGCTAGGTATGCTCGTAAGATTTCCAGCACCACAGCTCTGCAAGAGGCTCTAAAAGAGAAGCAGCAGCACATAGAACAACTGCTGGCAGAGAGGGACCTGGAGAGGTGTGAGGTTGCCAAAGCAACCAGCCACGCAGGAGAAGTGCAGCAGGAACTGGCTTTGCTGAGGAAAGGCAGGGATCAGGTTAGATATGTGCATACATTTTTGTTTCCTCCAGTTGATCAAGAAAACTGGCTTGCAAAATTAATTTCAGTTTGTGTGTGCTTTGTTTGAAATTTGGAATGTAAGACAGAATTTTTCAAATCTGAATACTTAATTTAAATTAGGTAATTTGCTAAAGTAAGAAATGTCAGTGATTTTTAAAAATTAGCTCTCATGGTCAACCAGTTCCATTATTTGTCTAAATGTTCATTGTTCATCCATTTTGTTGTGTACTGTACTTGTCAATAAAAGATTTAACGTGGAAGTCACAGTGGTAAACAGGTCACATTTGTGGTATGTATGGAATCAAAATGAAGTATAATTTAGGCCTAATATGTCAAAACATTTACTGCAGAAGACTTGGCAGATTTGCATTGTCATTATAACGTAACAAAACTTCATCAAACTAAATTGACCTTTTGCCGAATCCTGCCCCCCTTAGTTACTGTTGCTACGTCCAACAAAAACGACAAGCGCAACAGATTATCATGACTGGAAGACGTATTTCCATGCGTGTCAGTGACCTGTTTCTGGAGCAAAACCTTCGACATTCTCCAAATCGAACCAGCCTTGATCTCCTTTCTCTCTCCAGATCAGCTCTGCCAGGTATTGATGTCCACTGGCTGCCAGCTTCCCTCGCAGCTGGAGAGCACTCTCAGCTGCCAGCTCCTCTAAAGCTCGCCCCCACCATTCAGCAATCCCAAGCCGGCTCACGCTCATCTGCAGGTGTACCGCGCCACCTCTTGGGATGCTCCTCAGCACTCCCTCAGAACTCCCCTTGACATCTAGTTAGTAGTTAGAAGATGTGGATGCACCGCTTCACCGTCTTGTTCGGAATTAATGTTAGTCGGACCTGCTCACATAGTAATGGTCTGCAATTAATTGGTCAATGGCCGTTTTGGGGGCGGGGCCAGAGAAAGGTCAACTGTACTAAATCAGAAGTTATCATCATTGGCCCAAAAACAATCACAAAATCCATCCAAGATTTCCACCTGACCATTGACACAAAAACCCTCTCTCCATTCCCACTCATCTACAACCTTGGCGTCTCTTTTCGACTCTATACTCTCCTTTGAACACCACATCAACCATATAACACGGACTGTATCTTTCTTTCTAATAAAAACATTGCCAGACTGAGTCCATCCCTCTCCTTTTCTGCCACTGATACCCTCATTCGTGCGTTTATCACATCATGCATTCTCCTCATCACTTTCAATGCCCTCCATAACCTGATCCCTTCCTATCTCTCTCAGCTGCTCCATCGCTGCCCCCACTCTCTGGAACTCAGTCCCACAAATCGCCTGTAACTGGTTTGACCTCTCCACCTTTAAAAACCTCTTCAAAACTCATCTTTACAAACCACTTTTAATTTTTAATATTTGTCTGTTTTTTATGACTTGATCTAACTTTAACCATTGTACCACATCTTTGAGTGTTGCAAAAAGTGCTTTATAAATAATAATAATAATTATTATTATTTTATAACAGTGGGTTCATATTTGAAAAGTGCAGGTCAAACTGAAATGTTGTCTTCTTATTCTTCTAAATGTATAATGTATACTCACACAACAGTCTAATGTCCCACTGATGTTGAAAATAAAGTTACATTGTAACAGATTTCGATCTCAGCCGGCTGGGTGGTTACTAGTTTTTGTTATTTTAAAAATGCTGTTCCGTGTTTACAGTAGCTGTTCCATGTCCAGACTTCCTGGTTCCATAGCAAATCACATGTGAGCCTAAAAGCTTGCCAAGTCTTCAACACAAGCAGTTGCTATTCAATAATAACCAGTGGCAAAGAGTATCAGCACTGTGGATGGAATGGAAGCCAGTAAAAGAAGCTGTGCTGAGGTAACTTGTAGTAAACCTAAGAAACCACGGCCTCATTTCCAAAAATTGAACAAATACAAGAAAAACAAAATGTGGATCAACATTGGCACTGGCAACCCAGCAGAAAAATCTGGATGGGAAGGGGTGAGTGGCTGAGAGCGGACTTTTTTTTACATGAACTGCGGGATTCTGATTTGATGACAAGGTCTAATTCTTACATATTGCACCCTTAAATAATAGTTGCAGCTCATCGAGATTGTTGCTGTTAATAATATCTGGTACACACTTACTAAGTTGACTCCCAAATTTTTTGTGTATCATAGTACGCACTGGAGATGGAGGCCAAGCTGGACCAGCTACGTTCAATGGTGGAGGCAGCAGATCGAGACAAAGTGGAGCTGGTCAATCAGCTGGAGGAAGAAAAGAGGTGGGCTCTCTAATCAAACAGCTTATTTTAAAACAGAGTAGTATATTTTTCACTGAGTAGTATAAAATTTGCAAGCTTGAGTTATGAAATATTATTTGTTTTTGCAAATTAGTACATTTACTGAAGCAGTTCATGCAGTTACAAAATGGTCCTAGTTCTTCATCCAGCATAACTTAACTCTTTACTATTATTAAGTACATACAGCAGCAATAGTGCTGACACTGTTTGAAATGCGTAAAAGTGACAACAGACATTTGTTGTGTGAACTCAACACCAGGAAGATTTCAATTTATCTCTAAGTTTTTTTAAATGAGTCACTGGTGTAGATTATAATGCTATTATAATCAAAATTTTTCATACTAATTAACAGCATCAGCTCATTTCCACAACATTAGTTTGTAATGAGCAACTCATGAGTTAGATGATGTTCATTACGTTATGATGTTCGTCCTAAAAGTTTTTAAAAAATTATTATTGTCTGTATTTGACAGGAAAGTGGAGGACCTGCAGTTTCGTGTAGAAGAAGCATGTATCACCAAAGGAGACCTTGAGGTAATTCAATCACTGTCCAAAAAATTTCCTTCTCCTGCACTCTTTTAATGATACATTTTCTGTCTTGTTGTTCAGACTCATCAGTCTTCCTTTTTTATTTATTTACTGGTTTCCTCTTCTAATTTGTCTCAGCTCACATTTATCCACTTTGCTGTTGTTATTTTCTTATTCCTCTAATATGATTTCATCTTCTTTCACTGTGCTCATGTTACCTGCATCCTACTCAGTCTTGTTCAGAACTGGTGCCTATATTAGTTTCAAATGCTAAATGGAGAGAAATAAACATATTTGAGAAATTGATATAAATGTACAAACACCATGAACTCAGAATTTTTTAAACACCAACAGGCTGGAATATTGTCAGCGCTTTCCCCCTCGCTGCTCTTCTTTTAAAAGCCTTGTTTTTGTCTGTTGCACAAGGCATGTTAGTGTTGCATTGGCATTTGTTTTCCTTCTCTTCCTGCTCTCTCTTACTAACAGATGCAGACCAGGCTGGAGCATGCCCACATAAAGGAGCTTGAGCAGAACCTGCTCTTTGAAAAGACCAAAGCTGAAAAACTCCAGAGGGATTTAGAAGACTCTAGGGTAATGCTAGCTTTCACAGTTCTCTATCAGAACGTGTGTGATGGGCATTTCCTCACTGGGTTTAGTCATGATAGGCAACATGTTTTGAAAGACTTAGCAAAACGGCTCATCACTCTGGCAAAGGGACATTAAACATTAACATCTCATCTGCCTGTATCTTCTCTTATAACCCAGGTTTATCTAAACAGTATGCCTGTATGCATGAGTTTATTAAAATAATTTGAGCTGCTCATTATCTAACCATTTTTGGCCTTAAAATATAAGGCTGTTCTAATTACCTCTACCAGGAGGTTATGTTTTTATCAGAGTTTTTCTGTCTGTCTGTTAAGAAGCTAACTCAAAAACTTCTGCATGGACTTTGATGAAATTTTCAGGACAGGTCAGAAATCGTACAAGAACCAATCAATTAGATTTTGGTGGTGGGCCAGGTCACTGTCTGGGACTTAGACTAAATGTATTGTTGGATCCAGAATCTAACTTGAAGAGTTGTAAAAACAGAATTTGCTAAATCCAAGTTGGGGTACAAAGGAACAACATGTACTCTGCAGAGCAGCTGCTCAGAAGTCTATTAGATTTCCAGCCATCAGAGTTTGTGCCTAAAATGTATCAATTTTTGTGAAATAGAAAACACAATTGAGAATATTTACATTATGAGGTAGCAAGTTGTTTTCCTACTATTTCGCAAAGAAGAAACCAAGTTTTTGTTATTATTCAGCTTTCAGACTCTTTGTCCTGCTGCAATTTTTAAAAAAGAAGCAAAAATGCAGAGACTTTTTCTTTCTGCGTTTTTGTTAAGAACACTATTATTTAAAACCACAATGTTTAGGGTAAAAATGGAGTGAACAACTTTTAGGCAACCTTTACAAACCACAGAACAGATGGGTTAAAATGGATGAACTTGAATCTCTGTTGAAGACCCAGTCAGAGTATCAGGAATGCGGCATCATGTGTTTTACTGAGACATGGCTAAAGGAACATATCCTGGACTCCAGCGTGTCTCTGCCTGGCTTTCAAACAACATGAGCAGACAGAGATTTGAAGAGGAGCTGCAAAAGAAGAGGAGTTTGTCAGCTGATCACATCTGCAGTCACCTGTTGGGGGGGCAGCATCAGAGCAAGTGACATGAAGAGGCTGAACAGATGGAGAAGGAGGACTGATTCTGTCATGGAGACTGAACTGGAGTCTCTTGAGTTGATTGTCCAAAGGCGGATGAAGAACATGATGGAAAACCCTCATCATCCTCTTCAGAACACAGTAACTCAACAACAGAGTGTCTTCAGTCAGAAGATTCTTCATAATCCGCTGCAGCACAGACTGCTACAGGAGATCCTTCCTGTCCACACCTAGAACCCTCTACAGGAGATCCTTCCTGTCCACACCTAGAACCCTCTAGAGGAGATCCTTCCTGTCCACAGCTAGAACTCTCTATGGCTCCCTGAAAAAGAACTGAGCTACAACAACACTTGAATTTCCCTTCGGGGATTAATAAAGTTTTTTGGGTTTTTTTTTAACAAAGGAAGAAAGAAATGCATGGAGTACACATACACACTCAGCAATGACAAATTGGCCTCAAGTGAGGGGGTCAGACTAAGAGTGGCTCAAATATAAATGGTAAATATCCTGTAATTGTATAGCGCTTTTCTAGTCATTCAGACCACTCAATGCGCTTTCACACTACAAGGTTTTACATTTACCCATTCACACAACCCGATATGTAGATCAGGGGGCTACATGGGGTTCAGTGTCTTGCTCAAGGTCACTTCGACATGTGGCGGTCGAAGCCAGGATCAATCCAACAACCTTCAAATTGGAGGACGACCGCTCTAACCACTGATCCACAGCCGCCCCAGCCAAATATCTTGATCAAACCTTTCTCAAAATAGACCAGGGTACACCCCTGGAGCAAGGAATGGGGGGGTTCGCCAGTAAGCGCCTGGTGGACAAGTTAATTCCTGGGGCTTGGCCAGGCTCAGCCCAAAAAAGCTACAGGAAGTCACTTCACCTGGACCTACCACCTGCATGGAGGAAAATCAAGGTTGTGTGCATATAGAGCCAGATGACAGGCAAAGGCGGGTGTCTGGGTGTGTGGATCCCCTGTGGCATAAACTGGTTTTCAGAACATGGAAGATCATCTCGCTATGGAGAAACAAGCCAGAGCTGGTGAGTGAGGTTGAAAGGGGCTGGACTCTCTCCTACTCTGAGTGGCCAAAGAGGTGAGGCGTCAAGCTGGTGTGAACAGGGTATATTTGGCAGAGGCCCGTCTAGGAAACCATTAACTCACCTCTGGGAGCGTTTTACCTACATATCAGGAGAGGTCAGGGACATGGAATTTGAATAGGCCATGTTCAGACCCTCCCTTGTAGTTGTGGCTCTCAGGATTTGCAGCCATAAAGTCACTGGTGCCTGTCGCAATGGCAATCAGAAGACACATTAATGAACATCGGTGGCTTGATGGTCTCAAAGAACTCCTGAAGGGGCTGACAGATACCACATGGCTAGAAGGACAACAGCTTCTGTGGTTACGGAAGCTTAAACCTGAGCATGGGAAGATTTCTGAGAAACCAGGGAGAAGGACCTTCAGTTAGCCCCAAAGAGGTTCTGGCAAACCATTTTTCAACTCAGAAAGGGAAAGCAGATCCCATCCCAGGCTGTGTTTAATTTGCTGACCCAGACTGAAGATGTATGGTGGAAGGAGCCTTTTAAGGACCTTCTAAACCTGGTCACCATGTCCTCCACTGAGGAGGCAGAATCTGAGAACTAGGGGAAGTCAAAGCTATCATGTTAGCAGAGGTCATTGAAGTAGATAAAAAAATGCCTATCTGCAAAGCACCAGGGGTGGATGAGATTCGCACTGAGATGTTGAAGGCTCTGGATGTTGTTAGGCTGTCATGGATGAAATGCCTTTTCACTGTGACAGGGAGGACCAGGAGAGAGTCTCCTCAAAATCTGAAAAAGGTGAGCTCCTCCTTCAGGTCGGTAGTTAGTCTTTGCCTCAAGTGGAGGAGATTAAGTATCGAGGTGTCTTGTTCACGAGTGATGTCAAGATAGAGGGGGAGATGGACTGACGGATTGGGGCTTCATCTGCAGCAATGAAGGTGTTGCTTCAATCTCTCATAGTGAAGAAAGAGCTGAGCTGAATGGCAAAGCTCTGGATTCACTGGCCTGTTTATGTTCCAGCCCACACTTATGGTCATGAGATCTGGATCGTGACCGAAAGAACAAGTTCCCAGATATAAGTGGCTGAAATAAGCTTTCACTGTAGGGTGGCCAGGCTCAGACTTAGAGATAAGGTGAGGAGCTCCGTCAGTTGGGAGGGGCTTTAAGTAGAGCCACTGCTTCTCTTCATTGAAAAGATTCAGCAGAAGTGGTTCAGGCATCTGGTGAGGATACCTCCCTATTGAGGATTTCTGGGCAAATTCAACAGCTTTCCACAGCAACAGCAGACCCCCAGACAGAAGTTGCTGGAGGTACTATATATATCCTCTTAGGCTAGGCCAAGGAATGTCTTGAGATCCCCCAGAAGGACCTAGAGATTGCTGGTGGGGTGAGGGAAGTCTAGGTTTCCCTCCTGAGCCTGTTGCCCCAACTATGGATAAGCAGAAAAAAATGGATAGCTTAATGAAACCCCAAAATCATTTTCTAAATCCAAATCCACAGATTATAACAGTCACTTAATGAAAGAAAAGAAACACAAGATAAGTAAACAACAATCTGAGACAATTTTCTTAATAACGTGTAACATGACTATGACTTGTTATAAAGTGCATATTATTTGATTTGTTCATATTTTAGACATTTTTGAAGATGAAAAATAATCTGACCCAACGACTGATTTCAGTTTATTAAATGCTGTTTCACCCTTTGTTATTTAATTATCCAAAACTTTCAATCCTTTGTCATGAAAGTGTGAGGACTAGTCTCCTGACTGCCCTCATGCCTCTTCCCCACATATTTACTGCTGTAGGTGGCCACAGTGTCTGAGCGCTCCCATATCATGGAGCTGGAGAGAGAGGTGGCAGATTTTCAGCTCAGACTTCAGGCATCCCAGCAGAAGGAGGATGCTGCATCTCTGTCACAACAACAAATCAGCAGCCTCAAGGCGCAAGTTCAGTCTCAGGAAAAAAGGGTATGTGGAGAACACAAGAAAATGCTTGGCAATGGTGTTTTGTTTGGCTGGGCTACATCTTCACAGCATACACAAATCAGTTTGTATGTTGAATTGGTTAACCAGCAGTTTCATTATTGAGTAGTTTGTGACATAGCAGTAAAACTAGAAGTGACTGTCTTGCTATGATGCAATATAAATATTCATATATCCTTGTCTATTTATTAATTTATGTATTTATTGTGTCTCAACAGATAATTGAGCTGGTTGTTGACTTGGAAAGCAAACAGAAAGAGCTGCAGTCTGTTGTACAAGATAGTACTTCTCTGGAGGAGCAACTAACCAACCTGGTGAGGAGAACAGAAGAAACTCTGGAGATAATAAAAAATAAATAAATTTCTGAAGAATTTTGAATGGGGTCTAAGGCAGTTGCTGCTTGAATTTACAACTTCAACAAGTTTTTGTAGATTCTTAGTCATCCAGTTCATCTAAAAGGTTTTTCAAAAAAGGCAACTGGACTTCTTTTTCAGTTTCTTAAAGACATTTTACCTTGATTCCAAAAGGCTTGTCATGGTTTAGAAGTTCTAGACTTAAAAGTAGTTGTGAACAGAATATAACAAAGCTTGTTAAAGTCACATGGGTCACTGACACATCCGTCCCTCCTGAGAGCCGTTAAGTCATCATTACATGCGAGGTAGCACAGTTTCACAGTCCTGGATGTTTTGAAACTTTCTGGGAACAAGAGTCGGTGCAGCATTACACAAACTGAACCTGGAGCCCCCTCCTTTGATTAATATAGGTTTTTTTCATTTTAACTCAGATGGCTTCCTTCACTCCTCTTTCAAACCATCTGTCCTTTGTGTTCAAAATGTCCCAGTATCTGTCCAGGGGTTGTTCTTGTTTTTATGTTATGATGTTGTGTTTGGTGAAACTCAGAACTAAAGCCTTTCAAAGGAAAAATAAGTTCTGTTGCTTTTCAGGAAAAACGTTTTGAATTAACATACATCAACTAAAGTGGCGGCTTGGTGAAATATTTTTTGGGGTGGGACTCAATAAAACATTTGTAAAGATGAGTTAATGTAAACCCTGTATAAAAAAAGAACATTCCAAACTTCAGTTAAATATTTAAAAAAGACTTTATTCAATTGTAAAAAAAAAATCCCCAGAACTCAGCCAAACAGGCAAATTTTGTGTGTTAACATTAAATATTGTATTTTAAGTAATATTTAAGACAATATAAACATTAAATATGTTTGTTCATTTTAATTGTCCAGCAATGGATAAACCTCCACAGTTGTGTCCAGTGTGTCTCAGGAAACATCCCACTGTGCTGTAGAAACAGTTCTCCATGCAGCACGGTGGCACTGACGAGATGCTGAGTGAGGGCAAACCACTCCTCAATGTGCAGCAGAAGGGTGTCACACACCTGAAAAACATTACGCTTTGTCCAGAGTTACTGGGGGGGCGACAACGAGATTTGGTTTTGTTTTATATTTTAATGACGGATTAATAAAAGGCTTAGTCTCCTCTGCATGGTCAGTGTCTTCCTCCTTCTCCGGCACGACGCCATGCACGGTTGCCGGTTCGAGTACTGCTGAGATCCTAACGGCGAGAGGTGAGTGATCAGAAGTGCCAAGGCCTCCGCCAGTGGCAGACACACTCAGGCGGTGGCAAGCCATCTTTTTTTTGCCTCCACCTTCAGATCAGACCATTTTTTTTATATCTGCCACAGCTCTCTCTTAAGAACTCACAGCACTGACGGCTTAAGCAAGGCTGTGCCACTTTGTGGATTTTCTCCACTGCTGTGACCTCCAAAAAGCACTTCCTTTCATTTTTCCACATCACCCACAAGTACCTCAATTTCTGCTTTGGTAAAGTTGCGCTTCCTTGATCTTCCTTGATCTGCGGTCACCATTATTGGTGGAATGCTGTAACAAGCCGGGTCATGTACAGTGGGGCAAAAAAGTATTTAGTCAGCCACCAATTGTGTAAGTTCTCCCACTTAAAAAGATCAGAGAGGCCTGTAATTTTCATCATAGGTATACCTCAACTATGAGAGACAAAATGAGGGAAAAAAATCAAGAAAATCACATTGTCTGATTTTTAAAGAATTTATTTGCAAATTATGATGGAAAATAAGTATTTGGTCAATAACAAAAGTTAATCTCAATACTTTGTTATGTAGCCTTTGTTGGCAATGACAGAGGTCAAACGTTTTCTGTAAGTCTTCACAAGGTTTTCACACACTGTTGCTGGTATTTTGGCCCATTCCTCCATGCAGATCTCCTCTAGAGCAGTGATGTTTTGGGGCTGACGCTGGGCAACACGGACTTTCAACTCCCTCCAGAGATTTTCTATGGGGTTGAGATCTGGAGACTGGCTAGGCCACTCCAGGACCTTGAAATGCTTCTTACGAAGCCACTCCTTCGTTGCCCGGGCGGTGTGTTTGGGATCATTGTCATGCTGAAAGACCCAGCCACGTCTCATTTTCAATGCCCTTGCTGATGGAAGGAGGTTTTCACTCAAAATCTTACGATACATGGCCCCATTCATTCTTTCCTTTACACAGATCAGTCGTCCTGGTCCCCTTGCAGAAAAACAGCCCCAAAGCATGATGTTTCCACCCCCATGCTTTACAGTAGGTATGGTGTTCTTTGGATCCAACTCAGCATTCTTTCCCCTCCAAACACGACAAGTTGAGTTTCTACCAAAAAGTTCTATTTTGGTTTCATCTGACCATATGATGTTCTCCCAATTCTCTTCTGGATCATCCAAATGCTCTCTAGCAAACCGCAGATGGGCCTGGACGTGTCCTGGCTTCAGCAGGGGGACACGTCTGGCACTGCAGGATTTGAGTCCCTGGCGGCATAGTGTGTTACTGATGGTAGCCTTTGTTACTTTGGTCCCAGCTCTCTGCAGGTCATTCACTAGGTCCCTCCGTGTGGTTCTGGGATTTTTGCTCACCGTTCTTGTGATCATTTTGACCCCACGGGGTGAGATCTTGCGTGGAGCCCCAGATCGAGGGAGATTATCAGTGGTCTTGTATGTCTTCCATTTTCTAATAATTGCTCCCACAGTTGATTTCTTCACACCAAGCTGCTTACCTATTGCAGATTCAGTCTTCCCAGCCTGGTGAAGGTCTACAATTTTGTTTCTGGTGTCCTTTGACAGCTCTTTGGTCTTGGCCATAGTGGAGTTTGGAGCGTGACTGTTTGAGGTTGTGGACAGGTGTCTTTTATACTGATAACGAGTTCACACAGGTGCCATTAATACAGGTAATGAGTGGAGGACCGAGGAGCCTCTTAAAGAAGTTACAGGTCTGTGAAAGCCAGAAATCTTACTTGTTTGTAGGTGACCAAATACTTATTTTCCACCATAATTTGCAAATAAATTCTTTAAAAATCAGACAATGTGATTTTCTGGATTTTTTTTCCTCATTTTGTCTCTCATAGTTGAGGTATACCTATGATGAAAATTACAGGCCTCTCTGATCTTTTTAAGTGGGAGAACTTAAACAATTGGTGGCTGACTAAATACTTTTTTGCCCCACTGTATATGGCACTTTGCATTGACCATTTACGACAGAAAGTTGGCGTGTTGAGGGCGGGATGTGATCAAGAAACACCTGAGCAAATTTCTAGGTAAGGTGTGATTAATAAAGCAGAGATTGCGTGCAGCTGTACGTACGCCATGTTTTATAGGTCCCAAACATGGTGTTAGTAGATTTTTTTTTGCTGAGCTTAAGTATGGTTTTAGTAAGGATTCTACGCAAAGTTTTATAAAAGAGATCCCTGGTCACTAAAAGAGCACTTCGCTCTCAGACTGCAGGTCTGCTTGTGGTTCTTAGAGTTTCTAAAAGTAGAATGGGAGGAAAAGCTTTCAGTTATCAAGCTCCTCTCCTGTGGAACCAGCTTTCACTTTTTATCCGTGAGGCAGACACCTTGTGTAGCTTTAAGAATAGATTTAAAACTTTCCTTTTTGAACAATCCTATAATCAAGGTTAGCTTGGGTTCTCATGAGCTATCCCTTTAGTTATGCTGCTATAGGCTTAGACTGCCGGAGTACATACCGACCACATTTTTTCACTCTGCTGTCTCTCTTTATTCTCCATGTTTGTATTGATTGTTATTGCTGCCATTAACTGTTTCTCTGTTTGACTTTCCATAGACATGGTGACTGGCTCAAATCCATCAGTGTTTGTCTGTGTCTCTTTCTTGTCAGGTTAGACCCCAGTCGACTAAGGCAAAAGACCGCCCATCCTTGGCCTGGTTTCTGCTAGAGGTTTCTTCCCGTTAAAAGGGAGTTGTTCCTTTCCACTGTTGTCAATCGTGCTTGCTCCGGATGGGGGATTAACAGTTCAACCCAATCAGCTGGTTCCTTAGATAGGAAATGTTTTATTACTACTTGGTTGTTTTTTCTGTAAAGTGCCTTGAAATTACTTTGTCATGAACTGGCGTTTTAAAAAATAAATAAATAAACTTGAAACTTAGAGTCCAGGCATTTTCACCGTGGTTGCCTCTATATGCACGTAAAACCACTTTATTAGTTATTAATAGAGCTTGTTCAGGTCGAACAGACACCGTGCTTTCCAGAGGCAGCCTATGACATCATGCGCGTTCACGTTCAGGCATAGCGTTTGCTATCTCTAGCAAAAGCTGCACAGCCAGAGGCAGCGTTTGAAGATTCTACCGAAAAAAAGAAGAGAGCTGCTTGAAGCACCGACAACACTCCAGCCCAGACTCCAACCAAGCAAGAGAAACCAAGAAAATTTTTTTCCAGCGCGACAAACGGGGCGAAACTCGAGCCGGATTGACGTAGGCAAAGAACAAGAGTAAACCTCAGTTCTGCCTATGAGAAGTGGAAAAGGCTGATAAAATCTCTCGGTATGAGAAAAGACTTCAATGGCTTCATTTTTTCTTGAAAGTGACTGTTTAGCTTCTGTACCGAGTAAGTCATCTTCCCAGGAAGAAGATCTTTGGTTGGCTGGAGCAGGCTCCTGATAGGTTACACCTGTTGCTCATTTAGCTGCTGCATGGCTGGAGAAGAGTTTCTTCAGGAGCTGGTGGACGTTTTTTCGACGCCTTGTTCGTCTCCTGACTGGTAACAATCTAGCCAGATCCCATTCTCTCTTGTACTGATTTGGTCTAAATATCTTACATCACATTTATTATCTCAGCCTGCAGATCTGTAAATTGTCCAGTACAAGACTGACTCAGCTGTTGTTTATGAACACTTGCGAGTGCACGTACAGCATGCGCGCCTCATGCTCGAGCTTACCATTAAAGCTGCAGTTAGGCAGTTGGCCTGACAGGGCAATTGTGAGCACAAAAATTTCAAACTTCCTTATAGTCCCTTTAAGTTTATGATTATACTTTCTCTTTCAAGTCACCACCTTTAATGGGATATCTTGTTTTCCCTTGCGGGCTTTTGTTAAGTTCATTTAGTTTTCTAAAGATGTCCGGTAAATATAAAAAGAGGGACATTTTCTGCTGGTCACACAGAAGTTCAACAAAATCAGTTTTTTCACATTAATTGGAAAAACCAACAGTTCATTTCTCAGCTAGAAAAAAATCAAAGCTCCAAAACGTTACTTCTTGATAACCACTGCGCCTCTTATTTTTCTCAAAAAGTTGTCGATGTCCATTTTTCCTTGGGAATCGGAAGCGCTAAAAAATTCTGAGTTTTAGATCAACACAGGCAGGGGCAGGCTGTCAGCCAATTAAACACAGAGGGTTCCCCGTCTCTGTTCAACTCCTCTCTGATTGGTCATACCTTCCTGCCTGTGTTGCATTCACCAAAGTCATGAAAATACAAAACTGCCTTTTTCATTAATGTCAGTTCTAGGCAGTTCTAGGGTTAAAAAAAAAACATTCGGGGCTTGATGAAAATGTTTTAGGCGCTGGGAATGCCCAGGCCAGGCGATGCCAATGGTGTGGTGTTTTTATTTTAAAAATAATGAGTTAAAAAAAAATTATCTGCAATTTTGTAATCACTTACTAAATATTTCTGGTGACCCAATTTAAATTCCAGGTGACCCCACGTGGGGTCAGGACCCCAATGTTAAAAAACACTGCCCTAAATGATCTTAAAGAACTCAACATACGAATTGATAGGAAGGTTTGTGACAGGCCATGAAACAGAGTTCTGTACCTCGTCATAAGTACCTCATCCTTTTCCTCCATTGGTCAAACCTGTTCCTGCAGTCAAGACCCCAAATCTCATAAGATGAGAGCCAGTGGAGACTTAATCTGGGACTCTATTTCTCTTGTGGATGTGAGGAACACATTGTACACCCTTTGGTGAATTCACACCAGCCCTGTTTAGTCCGCTTGAATCAAACTGTAATTCGTTTGCACAGAAGGTCCGGTTCATTTGGGGAGGTATGAACGGGCAACAATGTTGCAATTTTGGTCCCCAGTCGAACAGAGTCCACCGAACTATCAGGTGTGAATACAGCCTAAGTCAAAAGCCAAAGCTCAGCAGTCAAGAGGGACTCACTGTTGAGCCACTTGTTTAGACAAAAAACTGACTATGATCAAAGTCATGCTAGGAGATCAGAAACAGATCCTTCAGGTCTCTGTTGGATTTGGGTGCTGACATCAAATTTCTTGATGTGTTAATAATCAAATCCCTGGGTTTTAAAACCCATTCTGTGCTCAAATCCAGGGATGTCGCTGCTATTGATGGCCATATTTTACACACTATAATAACCACAAAGCCACTGAGTTTATGGTAATACACTCTCCTGTGTTTCCCTTTTGTTACTCTTAATGTTCTAAGTCTTTATATGCCTTGCCTTCTGATTCAAATCAAATACATACAAGATGATCCTGATCTGTCCAGATAACCCACATGTTTGCAGGATCTCAAAGAACCAGCATTTTCAAAATCCCTTCCTCCTTATTAACTGTTGTTGTGGAAATATTCCATATGAATGAATCAAGCAAGTGAATTTTATAAAAAAGTATTTATTATAAAATCATGCATGAAGTGAGAGTAGTCAGACAAATATAAAGTAATTTGTGATGAGACTCTCACTTCATGCATGATTTTATAATAAACACTTTTTTTATAAAATTCACTCGCTTGATTCATTCGTACGGAATATTTCCACAACAATTGGCATTGTCGGCAAGGATTCCTCGTCTGATGGAGGGAGAATCGAGCCGTGTCAGGGTGAGACAACCTGGGGTTTTCTACTGATCTGATTTTTCTTTCCTCTCCAACACTCTACAGCAGCTCCATTGACACCCCCCACCCCGACCCAAGCCCAGACTTAGCCCCCCTTCTTCTCCAGCTCAAGCGGTTTTTTTGTGTTGTGAATACAGATGGCTCTTGGACTAATTACATAAATGAAGTCACAGTGATGTCGATATCTGCTTTTGACTTGTTACATGGCACGGTAACACCTGCCACTTGTTTACGACAAAGTCAAACATATAGCGCCCCAACAAGCAACTTTAAATAATATTGTTTTTATCTTTTATGAAGCATTTTATGAACCGAGAACCTACCTCTGAGATTTAGCTTCAGAAGTGTAAGCATTAGCCTTGATAGCAGTTGTATCGCCTTCATTGCGTATCTTTTTATTCTGAATAGGGGAAAAATTCCTCTCACGCAGCACCCCCATGAGGCGCTGCTTGAGAGGAATTTTTCCCCTCTTCCATTCTGATGTGGCCACTGTATTTTTCTGGTTTCTACACATAAATTTATGCGTACTTATATTTAAGTATGTATGTATATGTATGTATTCTTATGTGCCCTCATGTTGGCGCTGCACGTTGCTGCCTCTGAAGTATGTCTTGTTTTGTCTGCTCCTGAATTGAGGATACTTTGTATAAAAATAGATATAATTCCTTAATGTTTCATGGGATATTTTTGTTCAACCCCTTGAATTAAACCTAAAATTTGGCACTTCAATTGCATCTCAAAGCTTAATTTGAGATCCAATGTGGTGACATGCAGAGTCCAAATCATGAAAATTGTGTTAGTGTCCAAATATTTCTAAGCCTATCTGTATACCTCACTATTGTGAGGCTTCAAACAGGGTGTTCTCAAAGCAAAGGGGCCACTGAGCTTAGATCAGCTGAGTCTCCATGTAGAGCCCAGTAGCTCTGTACCCCAGAACCTCCGTGGCCTGATAATTGCCCGTCTCTGAAGAAAATAATTTAACTTGTGAACAGTACGAGACATTGTTGTCAAGTTGTAACTGATGCTCAAGGTCACATGACGGGTTACTGAGAGACTGACATTTTGGGTTTTCCAGTGAGCAAGATGGTGCCTGTGCTTGGCCTCGCCACTGCTTGCATCCTATTTTGAATCATTTTTGCAATCTATGCAGTCATTTCAACCCAGATTTCTTGTGGATTTGTCTCTGCTGTTACGTGCAATGATTGTGTGTCTCTCTTTCAGATAAGAGTCTATTGAGCTCCTACTCAGCAACCAGAGCAAGTACAGACAAACTTTTCCTCCCCCCGTTTTTCTATCCACCTGACTCACCTGAGTTCCAGCTAGTGTCCCAATCCCTGGGCAGAAAGAGTAGACCGAGGAAACAAGGCTCTCGCTCGGGTGTTCAAGTAAAACAGAGATGGGTTTCACGCATGGCGATTGGTGTTCCGGATCACTGGACCAGGTGTCAACAGAGGATCCCTCTTCTCAATGTGGACTGTGATGGCGAGATTGGAAGGCCCTCATCACTGTTTCCCTCGACCCTTGCAGCTGGTTATATGGAGCCGGTGCCGTATTGGGTTCTTGGTCGGGATGTGTCGCTGCCGGTGTATACACAGGGAAGCAACCCTGTGTATACAGTGGCGGATCAGCTTGTATCACATGTTGGCTGTTCGCCCAGTCCCACTGAGCCCAGCTGTGAAGGCTATGAAGTCACTTTCGTACCGGCTTGGTCTACTGGAAACAAATCATTCTCCCTGAATGATCTGTTTACCAGTCAAAATCTGGATTTGATGTTCCTCACCAAGACGTGGCAGAGAGAAGGGGAATATATTCATCTCAATGAACTCTGTCCGGCTGAGTGCGCAGTCTTTGGGATGCCTCGCCCCTCTCGTCTTGGTGGTGGCCTGGCTCTTCTTCACATGAAGTGCTTCATCTGTAAAGTGAGAAACACTCAAGCCTTTGATTCTTTTGAATCTCAAATGGTTGATTGGTTCATCCAAGCCGTTCTACTGTGTGCTAGTCTTTTGCTTTCATGGTCCAGCTGCTGTCTTCTTAAAGGATTTTAGAGACTTTTTATCTTCAGTAATAAAGTTGGAAAATGTTTTAATTCTTGGAAATTTTTATATTCATGATGACAACACATCTCTCCCAGCAGTGGAACTTTTAAAACTGACTGAATCTTTTAATTTTGATCAGCACGTTTCAGGCCCCACCCATCAAAAGGGCCACATCTTAGACTTTGTGTTTTTGCTTGGCCTAAATATTACCAATCTTTGTGTCAGGGACGTTAACATGAGTGATCACAGCTGTGTTTTATTTGATTCACTCATCTCTCCTGAACCCACACCTCCTGTGATCAGATCTCAAAGGCGCCTTATGCACATTTTAAACAGTCCCTGCACATCAATTTTGGTTGAGGTTGCGCCTGTCAAATTTGGTGTCTAAGAAATCGTTTTGTCCCTGGGTTAATGAAGAGATTCAGAACATGAAAAGACTGTGTAGGAAAACTGAATGCCTGTGGAAGTCAATTAAACTTGAGGCCTATAGGCTGCACCTTAAATGAAATGATTAAAAAGGCCTGATCTGACTATTTCTGTCAGCTGATTATTCAGAATAAGAAAAAATAAAGGTTTTGTTTTACACTATCAGCTCTATTGTAAATCCCATGGCTCCTCCTACACCTGTATTTTGCAAAGCTGACAGCAACAATTTTCTTAAAAGTGCCTTATTGGCAAAATTCAGGATATTAAGACCAAACTTCCAGATTGTAATCCTGTTGTTGTTGAACCTGCTGCTTATTCATGGTCCTTTTTTACAACTGTAACACAGGATGATATTTCTGTGTTGGTATCCACAATGAAGCCATCATTTTGCCCATTGAACATTTGACAGTGTAAGCTCTTTTTAAAAGTGTTTGATGTCTTTGGCTCTTGGGTTGCCAAACTGATTAATCTGTCACTTTCTACTGGTGTTTTTCCCAGTTGTTTTAAACATGCTTTTGTGGAGCCACTTCTCAAAAAAAAACAAACAAAAAAAATCTATACCCAATGAATCCAAAAAACTTTAGATCAATCTCAAAACTACCATTCCTGTCTGAAGTCTTTGAGAAAGTGGTGTCCGAACAACTGGTTTTGTTTTTACAGGATCACAATTTATTTGATACATTTCAGTCTGGATTCTGTAAGCACCACTCTATGGAAACTGTGCTACTTAAAGTGTCTAGTGACAATAGGATGTCCACAGACTCCGGAAAATACATTCATCTATTTCTGTTAGATCCCTCTTTGGTATTTAACAATGTCGATCATAAGATCTTGTTGACTAGACTCTGTGATTTGGTTGAGATGTCAGATTCTGTCCTGCTTGCTTTTCCTCTTATTTATCTGATAGAAGCTTGAGTATCTTAGCCAACCAGATCTTGTCCAACAGAATTGTTGTGTGGGGTTCCCCAAGGCTCTGTTTTGGGTGCGGTTCTGTTTTTGCTTTATGTTCTTTCTTTATGAAGGTTAATACAGGAGTTTGCTGATGATGTTTCTTATCATCTTTTTGCCAATAATATTCAGTTGTACTGTTCTTTCAAGCCCTCTGAGGTTCAGAAATTTAATTCTCTAATGACTTGCCTCAGTCGAATTAAACAATGACTAGGTGCTAATGCCCTACAGCTAAAACACAAAACTATAGACAAAACTAAAGTGCCGGTGATCATTCCTGATGACACTACTCCAGGGATCCACCAGCACTTGGGTGATTTGAGTCTCTCTGCTAAAACCCAGTCTTAGAAATCTTGGTGTTTTCTTGGACAAAGAGATGTCTTTAGAGCATCACTCTAAACAGCTGACAAAGAATTGCTTTTAATATTTGAGAACTCAGGACATTGTATTTTTTGAAAGCCAGGTAGACACACACAGGAGTCCGGGATCTGCTTCTTTAGCCGTGTCTCAGTAAAACACATAAAGCTGCATTCCTGATACTCTGGCTGAGTCTTCAACAGAGTTTCAAGTTCATCCACTTTGTTAGCAAGCGATCTCACATTTGTCAATATGACTAATGGAAGTGAAGGTTTAAACTTCCTCTTTCTCTCTCTTCACTTTGCCCCTGCTGTGCATTCACGTCTTCTTCTTTTGAGCTCATCAGGGATCTGGAGTTTCAATTTGAGGATTATTTCAGCCTTAGAAATGTCCGTTAGTTGCTCTTTCTTGTAAACAAGTCTCTCGTTGCCATGGTTACGCATCATCACAAGTGGCAAAAAAATGACAAATCAAGCAAAAATAGGAAAAACTCAAACAGCACAGCCCCCAAATCAGAATAAAAAGTATTTAGAAAATATTTCCAGCATGAAATACTCAAAAAGAACAAAAACAAAATGCTAGCGAAGTCACAGAGCTACTCCAACAAGCTGCCACCAGCTGTAGCGCTATTCCGGAATAGCATGACACGTCAAAGTGACCGGGTCGCTGACCAGAAATGCTTTATCATGGTTTTGAAGTATTTTGGGTTACCATGGCAACAGAAACTACCAAAAACCACACCCCTGCCTTCAAATCTGCCTTTAAAATGAGTCACATTATTCTTAAAATGAACGCTTTTGTAGAGATTATTGTGCAAACACAATTTGACCTACCAATGATGTTCCACCTTATCTCTGATCACTAGACCAGTGTTTCCCAACCCTGGTCCTCAAGGCACACTGTCCTGCATGTTTTAGATGTTTCCCTGTTCCAACACAGCTGAGTTAAATGAGCAAATTACAAGACAAGTTGTTTGGTAATTTGCTCATTTAACTCAGCTGTGTTGGAACAGGGAAACATCTAAAACATGCAGGACAGTGTGCCTTGAGGACCAGGGTTGGGAAACACTGCACTAGACATTGAACTATAACATATACACTCACCAGCTACTTTATTAGGTACACCATGCTAGTAACGGGTTGGACCCCCTTTTGCCTTCAGAACTGCCTCAATTCTTCGTGGCATAGATTCAACAAGGTGCTGGAAGCATTCCTCAGAGAGTTTGGTCCATATTGACATGATGACATCACACAGTTGGCAAAGATTTGTCGGCTGCACATCCATGATGCGAATCTCCCGTTCCACCACATCCCAAAGATGCTCTATTTGATTGAGATCTGGTGACTGTGGAGGCCATTTGAGTACAGTGAACTCATTGTCATGTTCAAGAAACCAGTCCGAGATGATTCCAGCTTTATGACATGTGGCCATTGTCCATTACTGAGAGCAAGGATCATGGATTTACTGGACAACCCGTTTATCAGCTGATCAGGATGTTCAGCTCCTCCCTTAGCATTGTCATTAAAAATGGTTTTACTAGTGACATCAGTAGAGCTGCTTAGAATGTCTTTAGTGGTGATGGCCCCATGTGCATTTTCTAGTAACAAACCAATTGGAGATTTAGGGAGGTTATCATTTTTAAATGGGTTACCATCTGGAGTGGGGAAGTAGCTGAAAGTTGAAGAAATAGAGGTTTCTTTGTGGGGATGTGCCTTATGATCAGGTTCATTGGAAGTTAGAAAGAAGTTATCCTTTATGCAATTTTGATTGCTGTCAACTTCAACAGAAAAGTCCAGCAATAGAATGTCATTAGACTCCTGGTTAATTTGAGAGAGACAGTGAGATAGAGAAAAAAAAAACAAGATTAATGAAATCAGTTCTGCAGAAAGACAACAGATGTTAACAAAATGAACAATGACAAATGACGTGGCTGTTTAAAGCTGCTACTGGTGGAATGTTTACAACAGAATATAACCATCATGAGAAACTACACTCACCGGCCACTTTATTAGGTACACCATGCTAGTAACGGGTTGGACCCCCTTTTGCCTTCAGAACTGCCTCAATTCTTCGTGGCATAGATTCAACAAGGTGCTGGAAGCATTCCTCAGAGAGTTTGGTCCATATTGACATGATGGCATCACACAGTTGGCGCAGATTTGTCGGCTGCACATCCATGATGCGAATCTCCCGTTCCACCACATCCCAAAGATGCTCTAATGGATTGAGATCTGGTGACTGTGGAGGCCATTTGAGTACAGTGAACTCATTGTCATGTTCAAGAAACCAGCTTTATGACATGGCGCATTATCCTGCTGAAAGTAGCCATCAGAAGTTGGGTACATTGTGGTCATAAAGGGATGGACATGGTCAGCAACAATACTCAGGTAGGCTGTGGCATTGTAACGATGCTCAATTGGTACCAAGGGGCCCAAAGAGTGCCAAGAAAATATTCCCCACACCATTACACCACCACCACCAGCCTGAACCGTTGATACAAGGCAGGATGGATCCATGCTTTCATGTTGTTGACGCCAAATTCTGACCCTACCATCCGAATGT